>JBBBDQ010000188.1:10125000-10140000 GCA_037127315.1 Ascarosepion bandense
TATTTGCCTTTAAAGCACATTCATGTGTTCAGATTGAAGTCATAACTGTTCAGTTTTGTATCTAAATGTAAACAAACCAATTTTTAAAGAATTATTGGATTTATTTTTTAATCAGACTATTTTTATTGCTGTTTTTAGTGGAGGATGTTCCATCTATTTTAAACAGTATTTCATTTTGTCTACAGGGCCAGTACGCTTTGAAACAGCAAACATCTGATGAAGGCCATTGCATACAATGGTCAAAACATTGTGAATATGGCAATAAAAATGAGGACAACAATCCAAATAGTGTAAATAATAACAATATGTCATCTCAGAAATATAGACAAACATACTGATTTGTAGCATGAATTAGACCTACATTTTTAAAATCTTTCATGTGATTCACATAATGCACAAATCGAATGCTTTAGCATTATCTATGAAAAATTATATAGCAGCAGTAAAAATCCAGGATAGGATCCTGGTAGATTCTTTGTTTATATGGGTCTGAGAATGCATGTCTTAAAATGACTTGTTGAAAATGGCTAATTTCCCCTCTACATTTTATCTGAATTTACAGATAAATATATATTACTTCTAGATATTGATTCCTCTCATTGTTGTATGACAAGGCCCATATGTGCACTGAACTGACTGGTTTAGTCAGAATGTTTTAAGAACGAAAATGCTTTTAATAAAATTAATAATGAATATGTTTATTTGAAGTTATATAATTGATGCGCAATTAGACAGACGCACACAATCATTAAGGTCATTATTTACTCACAATCTATATTCTTTTCAAACCTGCACATGCAGGTGTATGAAGACAGAAATGTGCACATGCATGACTATCAACATTTTTAAAAGTACAAGAAAAAAAAACTCTTCTGTATGTCTTATTGTTTATTCATGAGTTTTATATTTGTTAATTTAGTATTTAAAATACTTAACAAAACTTACTCTTCAAAATATATACATTACTGTGCAAAAGTATTAGAACAAGAACTATTTTATCTTTTATGAGGCATCAAAATAAAGTTTAAAATCACCCCTGTCCTAACACTTTTGCATACTATTGGTTATGTGCAAAAGTATTAGGACAGGGGTGATTTTCCTAAAAAACCTCACTAAAATTCAAATACAGTGAAAAGCCAAACCTTTGTAAGAATTATTTAACTAAAAAGGAAGGCTTCAGAATTTGAATTAGCCCCCACAAAGCCCTGATCTCAATCTTATTGAACATCTATGGGATATTTTGGATAAAAAAATTGATAAATCTAATGTTACTTTGCATGACACACTTTGGGAACAAATACAAGCTGCTTGACAGGAGATACCATTAGATACATTGAAGAAGCTTGTGATGTCAATGCATGTCAGAATGAAGGCTGTGATCAAAGCAAAAGGCTATTATGCTAAATATTAAATTTAATTTTGTAACAAGTATTTTTTTTTATTAAAGCATTTGTTGAGTAAATAATACTTTAATTAAATTGTTTATTTTCTGTCAATATGCCTCATAAAAGATAAAATAGTTCTTGTCCTAATACTTTTGCACAGTACTGTAGATACCTGTATCCATAGGAAGGGTATCATACTGCCTTTTACACTCCAAATGTTGATATAAGATTAAAACCTCAATACTCATCTTTGATACCTCAATATTCTCATGATATCAAAATGAAATACATGATTCCAGATTATTTTGATGATAGGGAAAATATTTTAAATTAGAAAGATGTGTTATAATTTAATTTTGCTAAATATTTATAATCCATGTTACAGGTGTGTGTGTGTGTGTGTGTGTGTGTTAGACACTGACATATGTAGCATGTAAGGGTAATATAGTATATTTAAGGTATTGAGTTTGTGTATTTCAGAATTTAAAATGTGTAAAGAATATTTTTTCTTATTTGTTTATCAGTGTTTATTTTTTTCTTCACTTGTGAGGGACATATAACCTCTGCATACATAGACAAATAATGACATTGGCATTATGCTCATTAAACGCATTCAGAATGAGTTTATATATAATTTCATATAACTAAAATATATATCTGTAAAAAGACAATATAAATGAAAACAAAAGGAAAATTTTTCATTTTATATATATATATATATATTGGTAACAAATAAATTCAATTTCATACTTACAGGCATTATAGATGATAGAAGTTATAATAAGTACAAAAAAATGACCGACCAGTTTCCATCCCTATTAGATCAAGTTCTTGGCCTGACTCAAAATCTGACCAGATTATACTCGGGTATTTATTTACTTTTTAACCTTTCTCGATCCAACAGAACTTTTCAGCACTCCCTCATCAATGTAAGGTTTTTATATTCTTATTTTTATTTATCATCACGGTCAACTGGGATTTTTTAATTCAGTTTTTAAAATACTAAAAAATGAAAATGGATCATGACACACTGGGGGGAGAAAAAACATCATGGGTAAGTTATGAGCAGGTATTAAATAGTGATGTTATGAAGTCCAATAACACATTCTCTCTATTTGCAGAGATACTGGGTCCTAGTGTGCAAACAGAGAATGTGTTATTTGACTCCATATCATCACTATTTAATAGCTGCCCATACCCTCTCGCAGTGTGTCATGATTCATTTTCATTTTTTTATATTTTAAAAATTTGAAAAATTGAATTAAAAAATCCCAGTTGACCCTGATGATTAATAGGGATGGAAACCCGTCGGTCATTTTTTCACATTTCTTATTTTTTATAACATCTACTATCTATAATGCCTGTAAGTATGAAATTATTATTTTTTTGTTGCCATTATAAAATTTTGTACCTGTAATGATATATATATATATATATATATATATATACAATACAATAAAGTAATAACAAAGTAGAAAACTTGACTGAATTGAACATGTTTCCCTTCTTTTTTTTTTTTTAATCATCTCACCCCAAGCAAGGCATTCCACTGCCACTATTGCGCATGGGGCTACATAGGGGAAGGTAAAGAGAAGGAGTGGTTAGACATAGGGAATGTCAGGAGGAAGGTGACAGATGAGTAAGGATAGCGAAGGATGAGGGTTGGGCAGATGGGAAGAGTGCTTGATAGAATGGGAGCAGGTTAGTGTGTTAGGAGGTGTCTATTGACCTTACATTTAAACTCCTGGAGATTGTAGCCGTCGGGGAAGCAATTGTTTGGAAGAGAATTCCACAGTCGGGAAGTGCGAGGAAAGAAACTGTTGGAGTAGAAGTTACGGCTGCATTTTATCGGTTTCACTGTAAAAGGGTGGGATCTAGTTGCTAATCTAGTATCTCGTTCAAATTTGTATTTAGGGGGCACTAGTGATCTAAGTTCATCGGAGCAGAAGCTGTGAAAGTATTTATAGAAATTAAAGCTTCTTCAGAGATCAAGATAAAAATTTGAAACTTTTACAAAGATACAGTATACTAGGATATTCTAACCAATAAAAATTAGCCCCAAATCACAACATTCCAGTATACCATCTCTTTGTAAAAAAAATTTTCATTTTTAACTTGATCGCTCAATCTCTGAAGAAGCTTTCTTAAAAAAAGTGAAACACGTTAGATTGAGACACCTTTTCTTCTTTGTTCTTTACTTTATTCTATAATCTTTCCAGATTCCAATCTAAATATATATAAAATGGTGTGACTAGTAATGTATGCTAGTGTTTAAGTAGATATTTGTGTATAAATCTGAGGAATAAATAATATTTATTAGCTTGAAATGTAAATGGAAGAAATGCTTACTCAAAAAAAATTATGTTTTAAAATTAAGTGAAATAAGAATTTAAGTAAACAACAAAATTTAGTAAATCAAAAGTGAACAAAAAGCTTTTAAAGAAACTATTTGCAATTAAAAAATGAAAAAAAGGTTAACTTTAATATCTAAAATAAATAAATGCTACTTTTGTTCCAAAATAGTTGTTCACTTGCATACATATTTCATCTATGATGTATAACAATATTGTCCCATATATTTATAACAATAAATATATGGGACAAAGATAGTAAAAATGATTGTGTGTGTGGGGGGGGGAATAGTGAATGAGACGGGACATAAAAATATCCGATTGAGACAAACAAAAATGTAAAGAAGAATTAACATCGAACATGATTTTGGGAAAGAATGAATGAATGAAAAATAGCATGTGATAAAAATGCTCTATTGAGGAAAAAAAAAAGCATGAAGTGCTTAAAAGACAAGCTAGTGATGGATAAAAGGCAATAATAAAATGACAAAACTATGAAAAAAAAATATTGAGAAAACAATGATAAATGAATGACTTTGCCAATTTTTTGTCTCTTTCTTCTTTTTTTCTATTTTTTTTTTTTTTTAATTACCTAAGAATATGCATACAGAAAGAATTAAGATTATAGATGCAGGCATTATTTCATATGTATCAAAGGGCTAAAATTCATATTGGCTTATAATTATGGGCACTTATCTACAACAAAACCTAGGTTAGTATATGGTCAACTTTATTTGTGTATGATGAGTGAATTTAAGGAACCTTATACATAACATTAGGTCCTCCAGGTTTGGAGGTTAGGTGCAGGGCTAACAACCCTGCTCTGTAAAAAAGCAGTTTGTTATAGAAACAGCAACAAAAAGTTGCTGCCCTATGCACCATTGGGTGTGATGGATAAATGATGATGATGATGATGATACATAACATTAATATTGACTCAGAACGAAAAATCAGAGAGCCGAGTTCAAATTCCAGTTGAATTTATTGCATTCACTTATGAACAAATACCCATGGAAAAAGTATTAATGCATCTCTTCTCCCTCCAGCTATGGGTTAAATAGCAGGACAGATTGGGTTCTATAGCCTTGGTTGGCAACTCGTCTACTGCAAAAAGTAATGACAACCTACTGCAGGAAAATCTTCTGCCCAGTCAGTTATATCTCTTTCGAGACATGATCGCCCAAGCATGTATCACATATGGCCCTTAACTGACTGATAACAATTTATCAAATTATGCAGTAATAAATTTGATCACAATTTTGATCTAAAAAATACCGTAAGTTAGTATGTCAGTGCCTGTCAAAGTTTATCTAAACTTATTTATAAATTTAGATTACGACTAAAAAAACTTATTTGATATCGATACCAGGAAATCAAAATTTGACTTACATCCATTCATTTTTCTTTCAGTCTACGGTTTCTTTTTAACTGGAAACAACTATTGCTTTTTAGTCTTTCATGCCAACGTCCAAAGAACCTGAGCTCCAGGACCATGGATTAGTTTTAAAGCTTTCATTACACCCGAGCAATGCCGGGCTATACTGCTAGTATTAATATAAATCTATGTGTGTTTGTGTTCCCAAGAAAGAAAAGAATTTATGTCACTAACACTTTTTTAATGTATCTAAATAGACTCATAAATATTTAAATAGAATAATATCTTCTGAAAAGAAATTAAAAGAACTAAGAATAAAATAAATTAATTTAAATAACAAAGTTTAATGGTTGTAGAAATATAACTCCGAAATTGGTTGGCTGGAGTCAAGTTCTTGGCCTGACGCAAAATCTGACCAGATTATACTTGGGTATTTATTTATTTTTTAACCTTTCTCGATCCAACAGAATTTTTCAGCAACCCCACATCAATTTAAGGTTTTTATATTCCTATTTTTATTTATTTTAGAGAGAATTTTAAGTATGTATGTATAGAGGTAAACAGCACATAAGTTTTATAACTGATTTGTATTCCTTAGTGAGAGAGCTTGTTTATATTCCACTTGTTATCATTATATGAGGTTGTATTTAATCAGGATCTTAAGGGTTACTTAAGGGTTACTTAGGATCTTTAAGGGTTTGTACATTTGAGTGAAAGTTTATTATTTTATATATATATATATAACTAGTGAAGGCCTGTTAAGATGAAGCTTGAAAGTGCGTTGTGGTGCATTGGATATCGGCTCAGAACGAGAAATCGGAGAACCGAGTTCAAATTCCAGCTGAATTCATTGCATTCACTTACACGCAAATACCCTTGGGAGAGGTATTAATCCATCTATTCCTTCCAGTTAGGGGTTAAATAACAGGACAGATTTAGTTCTATAGCCTTGGTCGGCAACCAGTCTACCGCAGAAAGCAATGGCAACCTACTGCAGGATAATATTCTGCCCAGTCAGTCATGTCTCTTTCAAGACATGATCGTCCCAAGCATGTATCACGTATGGTACTTAACTGACTGAGTGATTTGCTCATTCATATTTTCAATTTTTTGATGGACAAGATGTATGCAACAAAAAAAGTATATATTAAATTTTTCATGCTTACTGTAAAGCTTTTTTTTTTTTTTTTTTTTTTTTTAAGATTTCTTTAATTTATTTCTTTAATTTATTTTAACCATTTTTTGCAATAGTGAGGCTGGGAAGAGCTGGGTTGGGTAGAGAGGGGTTAGAATAAAGGAGGAGAAGGATACTCTTTTTTTCATCTCCCTTTCTTCCTAGACCTTCAATTACACCCCTTCATTTCTACATTTGAGTTTCTGCCCAGCAATAAAAAAAACTTAAAATTTACTCCTTTTTACATCCCTGCTTTGACCACTCCCTTATCCCCCTTCTCTCTCTTCCACCTGTTCTATTTCTTTCTCCAACTCTCATTGCACACTTCCCATCAAACTCCCACTACCTCTACTGCAACCATGATGTTGTTTTACTGACCACCACTGCCACTACTTTTCTAACCAACCTCACCCTATCACTCCCCAGCAAATCACTACTACTCTCACCTTCCACTCCTCCCTTTTTCATTTTTTCTTCATTTTTCTGACCACCACTATCATTGCTACCACCTCTATGCTTCACCTGATTCTATCACCACAGTCCACTTCCTCTTTCCATTACTTTTCTCTGCACCCAACTTTGATCTTCTTTTACTGCTTCTGCTGCTGTGGCCACTCTGACTATGGCTACTGCTGCTGCTGCTTATATATAGTTTTTATTTTTCAAAATCATCTTTTTGTGTTCTTCATGTTCACATTTCTTTCATTTTTTGTGTTGTTATTGTTCTATCTTGATGTTTTTTCCTCTTCTTCCATAGCTTCTTTTACTTCATGGACCACTATCTTACTGCAGGAAGCTAGGCTGGACAATATATCACCTTACAAGATTTATTTCTAGGGAAGAGAAATGATTGGGAGTTAATCCCTAGAGTAGTCAAGTAAAAAGTACAGATATCTTAAGCTCTTATCAATAATTGTAGCTCTTTTGTAAAAAGAGAGAAAGAAAGACTGAAAAAATGGTGGACATTGGGCAGAAATTGCTAGAGTATAAAGAAAGGGGGTGAAAATTCTGTATTTAAAGTGGGTGGGGGTAAAGTGAGAAAGTAAATATATAGGGTGTAAGAAGATATTCTATGACAGTATGACAAATAATTTCATAGGAAAAGAGAATGTGTGTATTTGTAAAATTTTTATGATGGGTGAAAGGAAACAGAAGTACATCAGAAAGGGGGATTCTAAAAAAAAAGAGATACATCTTTAAGAAAAGAAACACTTGTCAGCAAAATAAACTGGAGCTAAAAGAAAGTGAACATATGGAAACATATAGTATCTTATTAAAGAAAGGATAGATTTTTATTAAGTAGGGGAAAAATTCAAAAAGGAACTTTCTCATGAGAAAATTTACTGAATGAGGCAAGTGAAGAAATAGTAAAAAACAAATAAAAATTGAGAAACTTTTTAAGAAAAGTGGATCACTCAGTTTGTCTGTTTCGCTATAGTTAAGTGAGAGAAAGAAACTATGAATGCTGAGACCTTTTAGTATAAGAAAAAAATACCATACTTAAAAGAAACTTTGTATACACAAAAAAAATTTTTAATTATTTGAAAAATCTATTGATTCGATGGTTTGTATTAAACTTTGCAATTTTCAATTAGTAAATATAGTCTTCACTTAATAACCTAACTGCATAAAGGTTTTGTAGAATTTTTTTAAAATTTGAAATTTTATAAATTATTTTAATTAAAACAGAAAATGAAAACAATTCTCAAGAAAATTCATTATTCATTGAAAAATTTTTTCTTCAGTCTATAATGTCCTTCATATATATATTTTTAAAAGCTTATCTAATGAAATAATAGTTTTGTTGCATTTTTTTATTTTACTATTCTGAGCAGATTTTCAGAAAAAAGGCTAATTGTTTGGAAAAAATAATAGATGATTTACATTCCCCAGGGAGTTCTATATTTAGCTAAGAAACAAATTTTCAAAAAAAATTTAATTTTTTAAAATTTCATGAATTTACATGGAGGGGTGGGGGTTAACAAGGGTAAAAAAGAAAAAATATATTTTTACCAAGATTTTTTAAAAATCATAATTTCAAAAATAATTTCATTCATTAATGAATAAGTTCTAAAAGTTTTATAAAAATCCGACAAATATTTGATTTTTGCAAGAATTTCCAAATTTAATGTTTTTCACTGGAAAAAAAACTGAGTTACATAATATTGCATATTATGCAATTTGGTTACCCACTAATGAAAAACAAAAACAAAAGATGCTTTACAAAATTTCATACATGTTAAAAAGAATTAAAATATTATTTAAAATAATTAAAAAATACTTTGTTCATTCTTTGTAATATTAACATAAACATTTTGATGGAAAAACTTTGTTTTATTAAGTTTGGAGACTTTTTTCATACTATGCTGTTTTTTCAGCGAATTAGTGGGGGTATCTTGTTTTATGAGTACAAACTTGGAAAAAGAAAAAAAATTGTATCAAATCATTACATGCAATAAGAAATGGATATTCTTTGATAGGAGTAAGGGTTAGATATCACTGAAACAATATCCAAACCCTCCACTACACCCTAAAATTAATGGTTACTGCATGGTGGTCTTGGGCAGGGGTTATTTATTTTAGCAGAAAACTTGAGTGCATGCATGAATAATAGAAAAAGAAATATCATAGACTTGTGAATTGGAATAGGCCAATTTGCTGCACGAAAATGCATGACCTCATGCTTCTCGATCAAATGTCCAAAACCTTCATCATCTGAATTATGAAATTTTACCTCATCCTCCATGTTCACCTGATATCTCTTCTACTGATTATCACTTATTTCAGCATTTTTAGCTTTTTTATGCAATAAAACAATTTTCCAATTAAGAAGAAGGTAATCGAAACATTTGAACTGTTCATCACATCAAAGGATGAGAATATTTTTAAAGATGGGATCATCATGGGAATTTCAGAAGTAAGTTGGAGAACAGTCATTCATTAACATGGTGCCTATTTCAGCAAAATAAATGACTTAACATTTCAGCAGTGTTTTATTCATTTCCTGTAAAGGGCAATATTTTACATGTGACAATTTAATAGATGTTTTCAAAAATATGTATCAGTGTATCTGTACTTTCAGGCTTATATGTATGTGTTTAAATTTAAACTTATTTATAAATGCAACTTTGTGTGTGTCCGTTACCTATAGACGCCAAAACAACTGAACCAATTTTCTTGAAAATTTACACAGTTGTACTATAAGCATCTGCAAATGTTCTTAGCTAGGTTTTGTGTTGAGGTACCCCTGATAAATATCGAAAATTGAAAATTGAAAAAATCAGGTTATAGAAGGAGTGGTCTGATTTTAATCAATTTTGATACACTCATAGACAAAGACATAAGAAACGATATTCAGAAGTTTCAATAGTGCAGAAAATCAATAATATATATATATATATATAAAAGGCAAGATTTTTTTATGTGTGTCTGTTTATCTGCCTGTATGTCTATTTTTTCAGCCCTTTTATTTTTGTTTTTGCTTCGGGTTTGGCTCTAAGTAGGTATAATTGTAGTTCTTAGTCTCAGCCATGATACCATTTACTCAGAGGACTTATTTAGCCTCCAAAATTCAGTTTATGACGAAAAAAACTTATTTGATATTGATACCAAGAAATCAAAATTTGACTTACATCCATTCATTTTTCCTTCAGTCTACGGTTTCGCTTTAACTGGAAACAACTATTGCTTTTTAATCTTTTGTGCCAATGTCTAAAGGGTCTGAGCTCCAGGACCATAGATTAATTTTAAGGCTTTCATTGCACCTGAGCAACGCCGGGCTATACTGCTAGTTTAGTATATATGAGGGCATTCTTATAATTCATTAGTATTAGTGGTTTTACGTGTATATAAATATATCTCTCATTGTGCAAAAGTGTGTATATGCATGCATGTTGATTTAATCATTTTTGTGTAGCAGGTCAATATATAAATTCAATTGATTTATATACTTACAATTGTGAAACGTGTATATATATATATATATATATATATATAGTAATTTAATTATTACAATGGTTTATAAAAGCATAATATTACTACACAAAAATTTTCATGTTTTAGAACAATACTGTTCTTTTTCAGGGGATATGTTAAAATAAATGATGACAATGATAATTTTATAAACCATTGTAATAACTAAATTACAATATTAAGCTCTACCCTGCATCGAACACTCTTTATAAAAGTAAATGCTTGAACAGTGGGTTATAATCTATGTGTTCTTCCACTTTCTTGTAATATATATATATATATATATATATATTAAAAAAGGATTAATTCAAAGATGTTGAATGGCCATTTCGATATGAAGATCCCCATGGGGGATAACACATCACCTCACCGTGGGGATCTTCATATCGAAATGGCCATTCAACATCTTTGAATTAATCCTTTTTTAATATATATTTGCTCTGTAATATTTTATTACATGGAGCTCTCTTCCTGTATCATTTTTTAATATTAAAATAAAATTTTTAATATTAATTAGGATCGGGTTTTTGGAATTTACCTTCCTGCTTTTTTCCCTTGGATTGAAGTATCTGAATTAATATATATATATATATATATATATATATATATATATATATATATATATATAGAGTGCGTGTTTACAGAAAAACATATACAGATATTTGGGAGATATATATAATGGCTGCTTGTATTTGATTAATCCTGTATGCATAGGTGACTAGCCATTCCTTGTTGCAGATGTATGTGCAGGCATATATGCTTACTAGCAGTATAGCCTGGCATTGCTCGGGTGTAATGAAAGCTTTATAATTAATCCATGGTCCTGGAGCTCAGACGCTCTAGACGTTGGCATGAAAGACTAAAAAGCAATAGTGGTTTCCAGTTAAAGCGAAACCGTAGACTGAAAGAAAAATGAATGGATGTAAATCATATTTTGGTTTCCTGGTATTGATATCAAATTTTCTGCACTATTGTAAGAACTGCAACCTTGAAACTTTTGAATATCATTTCTTATGTCTTTGTCTATGAGTGTATGAAATTTGATTAAAATTGGACCACTCCTTCTATAACCCGATTTTTTTCGTTATCGATTTTCGATATTTATCAGTGGTACCTCGACACAAAACCTAGTTAAGAACACTCACAGACACTTATAGTACAACTGAGTAAATTTTCAAGAAAATCGGTTCAGCCGTTTCGGAGTCTATAGGTAACGGATGTGCACACACACACACACACACACACACACACACACACACAGAGACAAAGTTCCATTTATAAATAAGTTTAGATACTGCAACTATGCTGTGTAGGCTCTAATTAAAGTTTCTGGCAGAGAATGCATTATCTGGTGGAATCATCATTCTGAAGAAGGTCAGTACACTCACTCATGCTGATTTATCACTTTTTGCTAGCACAACCATTGACAGCTCCCAAATAGTTCCATTTACCCAGTTTCACTCACAAGGCTTGGGTCAACCTTTTCCTGACAAATCAACCCATGTTGAGATTTTTACCTTTTTAAAAACATTAATGTGGTGTGAATACAAAATAAAAATAGCTTTCTTTTCTTCACTATTTTCAAATTCGCATGCTAGTGTGAAAATCTGTTTTTTGACCAACAGCAAAAAAAAATTGCATCCATGCTGAAAAAAAGACTAAGACAAATTTTGCGATCCAGTGTGAAAATATTTTTAACCAATAAAAAGAAAGCAATTTGCAGAAAACAACAACTTGAAATTTCGATGACCCACGTCATATTTTTTTCCTTCCAAGAATTAGTTTACATTTGGAGCTGACCACATGACCAAGCCAACCTTAATGTCTGGTCAGTCAGTACGAGTTGAAGTCAGAGAAAAACGAAAAAACAGAGTAAAATGCATCTGAATAATGTCAGTGTGACTTTACACACAAATACATTATCAGCCTCTAATGACAACTCGGAATTTCAAGGGATTCTATTCAACAAATAAGCTAAGTACCTTAAAATATATCTTTTAATTTGAATTCAACCTTATAACGTTTGTTTGAAAACACACTCTGAATTCTTTATACTCTTTAACGGAACAAAACATTATTACTACTTTGTTGATACACACAGCAAAAACATACACCTTTTTTCTCTACAAATCACATATCATTAAAACAAACAATCTCTTAATTCTGTAAACTCCTTACTACATTTTCTCTAAGAAAATTTTTTAGTTAATAACTTTATATACGCAATTTGATGTTATAATATTTGATAAATAAATTTCATTTATTTATATAAACATGACAATTTTATCTTTCAACCTTCTTTGTGAGGACTTCAGTTGTGTTTGGCATGAGGCCAATTTAATAAACATAATCGATGTCTCTATAAATGCATACTAAGAAATCTGAATGCATGGTCACAAGCAAAAAGAGAATCCTAAAATACCAACTACAGGTTGGGGATATTAACATCAAGCAGGTAAAGAAATTTAAATACCTGTGAAGTGTTCCAACAGAGGACAGAAAGTGCAACACTGAGAAGGTGCATTGGCCTGGCCAAGGACACATTTAAAAAGGTAAGCAGAGTATTAAAAGACACAAAGATTTTGTTGGAAACAAAGAAAAGAATACTGGGCTGTTATATTATATCTGTCTCTTTACATGGCGGCAAATGCTGTACAATCATCTCAAAGATAGAGAGACACAAAGCAACAGAAATGTTTCTTTACAGAATGATATATTTTAACAGATATAGTTACCAAAATACCTAAAACATATCATGAAATATTAAAAAATATATTTATACAATAAAATCACCATCGACTTCAACCACAGCCTCCAAATGATTTCAGAATTACATGCATCTCTTCAGGGATGTGCGTTGTGGTTCAGTGGATATCGACTTGGAACGAGAAATCAAGGAGCTGAGTTCGAATTCCAGTTGAATTGAATGCATTCACTTATGCACAAATACTCTAGGGAAAGGTATTAGTCCGTCTCTTCCCTCCAGTTATCGGTTAAATAATAGGACAGATTGGGTTCAATAGCCTTGGTCGGCAACCAGTCTACTGCAAAAACAATGGCAACATACTGCAGGATAATCTTCTGCCTAATCAGTCATGTCTCTTTCAAGACATGATTGCCCAAAGCGTGTATCATGTATGGCACTTATCTGAGTGACTTCTGGATGGTCACCTTCTTTAAGTTGCTGAATATTGCCGTTATCCTTACCTTCAGTTCATCTTTGTTTATTCAGTTTTTCAACTATGCCCCACTTAGTTATGTGACCAGATTTAAGAGGTAAATGTGGCTGCAGAAATTATTTTACAGCTATGGCTGGCTTCTCCTGCTTGTGTGACATGTTGCAGAGTCCTGATGCCTGACACAGGGTCTTCCAGTAGCATTACCTCTTCTACATACTTGATGTAGGTCTCCGTGTTGAGTCTGAGGCCCTCACCAACAAATTTGGGAGTTCTTTTCTTAGAATAATCAGTGAGTTTTCTGAGCTACTGTACCTTTTGTAATCACTATAAAACTCACGGAACTCTTCCCAAATCCTCTGCACTGTCCTCAGATTAGCACCTAAACAATTTGACATGTTCATATTGAAGCTTCCAGCATAAATTTACCCATTGCACCCTATATATATATATTAGTCATCCACATACAAGCCTGTTTTGCTGTATCACAGCTCATCAGTGTAGGCTAGACGCGTCCACTTGCTTCTGGCCGGGATCGAAACTCAACCGATTTGGTGTCAGTCGGAGTCACTACTCCCTAAGCCATTGTTGCATGGAATCAGAGAAGGGAAATTTTAACATGTTGTATATAAGCAGTGTATACACACGCCAGTCACCGAGAGAACTCAATTCATTTCTGAGGAGTCACGCATATATATATATATATATATATATATATATATATGTGTGTGTGTTCAGAAATAATGTCAAGATGCAATGACACTGGAAAATACATCATAATCTCATACAAACTTGGATGAAAGAGTTTAAGATCCTGAAGTAAATCCTCCCTAAAATTGAAAATTATCACCTGTATAAAAATCCCTGTTGTACATTTGAAAATGTTGAAAATCAGTCATTATAACTCACTTGCAGATACCGCTGAGTTGAAAACTAGGTTGCGGAAATAACTTCTTTTCAAATGAAAAATATGAAAATAAATAATGAAAACATTAACTCTATAAATTTTTAATACAACTGTGTACTGGTCTAATTTAATTATGGTTAAAAAACTGATTAACAATAATTTATATATATATATAATGTTGTGTGTGATAGTCTAATTTTCATGTATATTTGCAATTATCTCTAACATTTTTCAGACCTTTTTTTTTTAGTTCTTCTTTTTATGCAGTTTATCTACTTCTGTAACTTCATTTATAATTCATGTGAAATTTAGATTTGTTTGTAATTGGACATGTTTGAGTCTATAAATGGAAATATATGTTAATGTGTGTGCATAATTTTTTTTTTTGTTTACCATGTGGGTCTTTGTGTCTACTATCTTTCTCTAAATAGGTGCTTATGTATGATTTGACCTTTTTACATCACATACACATACTCACAAAAATTAATATTCTCATGTGCATTAAATTAAAGAATATGCAAATAAACTATCATGTGCGTAGGTTATCAGTGTTGTGACATGCATGTGTTGTATAAGTGTTTATGTGTGTGTGTGTGTGTGTGTGTGTGTGTGTGTGTGTGTGTGTGTGTGTGTGTGTGTGCATATGATTTGTAGGTGTTT
>JBBBDQ010000189.1:0-240000 GCA_037127315.1 Ascarosepion bandense
CACACTTGGACGATCCTATCGTTTCCGAGACAGGAGAGACTAGGCAGAAGATTTTCTAGTAGTAGGTTGCCAATGTTTTCTGAAGTAGATAGTTTGACAACCAAGGCTATAAAACCCAATCTACCCTGCTATTCAACCTATGGCTGAAAGAAGAAGAAATGGATTAATACATTTTCCACATATTTTTGCGTGTAAGTGAATGCAACTAATTTAACTAGAATTCGAACTTGGCTCTCCGATTTTTCATTCAGAACCTTTATCCATTGCACCACAACAAGTTGCATTCTTTGATAAGTTTTTATCTTTAAACTTTTTCACTAGAATTCTAAAATTTCACTCTTTAAATGAATTTTCAATGCCCCATTTTCTTAGAACAGCCTGTTTATTCTACAGGGCGTTCCTGAAGTTTAGACACGTATGAAATCTCAAATATTTTATTAAACATGATTTTGTCGAAAGAAAAAAAACTGACATTAATTTTCTGAGATATGTTAAAGGAAGAAGGTATAGTCAGTTAAAATAACATTTGAGCCATGCAGATTAAACGTATAAAGAGCAAATATGCAAAAATTGACGGCAATGTGAAGTTATTGCATCGGGTTCACATGAATCTTACAAAAGATGGAAATCAAATTGAAAATGCTATTTGTGAAATCTTCCAATTTAATTTTAATTTCTCGAAACTAAGTATTTTTACCTCCGTGCACAGACTTTAGGGTTACACCCCATACATTGAGAATAATTCAACCCCACGAATTATTAAGACCCCCTCCATTTGTATCAAAAACCTAAGAGTTAGTATAGTAAAGACAGGCGGAAATAAAAGTTAGAAAACGTCATCGTCAAGATTCAGCAATAAATATTAGAAAAATTTTTTTTTTTATGCAGTGGTCTCTTTCAGACCGAACTGTTGTTTAATATCAGTCCTTCTATATTGCAGAGAATGCTGGACCATCTCTTTACAAATGAAGACGAGAATTAAAACTACAGAAATATAGTTCTACAGAAGAATGCTGAGAATACCATGGACTGAAAATGTGAACAACGACGAGGTTTTAAGGAAAATTACAACAAAAAGGAGTTACATTTAAAATAAAAAAAAAACAGTTGAAATTTCTATGGGACATCATGAGAAAAGAAGGTTTGGAGAATTTAACACTTGCAGCACATATTGAAGGCAAGAGGGACAAAAATCAGAGATTAAACTAACGAGTTTGTGTAAATAGTTGGTAAACAGGCAGTCAAAAAGACAAATAAAAAACAAGCATTACAAAGAGCTACAAAAGACAGGATGCGGAAAGCCATGACTGTTTACGTCCTGAAGGGATACTGTAGAAGATAATATTAAATTTAAGTGTGAAAATTAGAATTTGGGCTTTTGATGCAATTTATATGCTTAGCTGAAGTGTTTAGTCTATCTGGTTTTTTTATCCTTTTCATATTGTCAGATAACTTTTGTTAAGGATTATGCCATATAAACTTAGTTACTAATTCTTCATTATGTAAAGCGAAACAAAATTAATGTTTACTTGTTTAAACTAAACATAATGCAACCGCTGCGAGGCACTTCAACGTGGTATAAATGGCTAGCAAACTTGTTTCACTGAATCAATTACGAATAGCGTGTTCGGTTCTTACTGGGTGTTTCATTCTTACTGGGTGTTTTATTCTTTCGGCTTTTTGTGACATCTAAAGAAAAAAAATCACCATAATACAACCGCATAAATTCAATATTATTCACTGTAAAATTACATTTACTGACTGAATATTAATAAACAAATAAAAATAATTCGTATGGAATTTATATATATATATATATATATATATATCGGTATTAATCTTAATTTAGTTTTCATTCTAAGGTTATGACCGAAGGCACGACTTAAATCGACTGCTGGTCCGTTTGTAAGAAATATGTTTTTTTGTTTTCTTTCGTAGGGGGGATAATGGTTATTGATGACCTTTCATTAGACCTTCCTCAAGAGACATTTGTCAGAATTGACAGTTAATTATGTTAGAAGTCTGGCTTCTTGTTCGAAATATAAATATAAGATGAAATCGATCAATGACTTTTTAAAGGGTTATTTGTACAATGTTTTTATTTACAAACGTAAGATTTGAAACTGTTTTTATTTCATTCATACCTGTGTACTATTATGAATTTGAAAAATGAACATCCTCAATAGTTCGTAGTCATCAATTACTTAAACACAGATTCAAACTTGATATTTGTAAATAAAAACAAAGTACAGATAACTCTAAGAAACCAGGTATCGATTTCAAACTATATTATGAAGTAGATTTCCTTCTAAAAGGACTGAAAAAGTCAATATTTTTCACAGAAAAAAAGTTTAGTTTGAAACTGTAGAAATCTAGTAGCAATTCATATTACACTTATTTTCTATACTTACTAATTGAAAAAAAAAAACCCTAATACCTATGACTAGTTTACAATAATTGAAAATGAGGCTATTTGATATACTTAGAAATTACTATTTAAGGAATAGACGTGCAATGAAAATACGTACCTTACAGTCTGTAAATAAGACAAAAAGAAAATGTAAGTTACTTAAAGCCGCCATAAAGTTAAATGTGTTTTGACTTAGTGAACAGTCAAGTCAAGGGTGATAAGAATTAATGAACACAACTGATGCTGGGGTTTCTCACGGAGATGGTTTTCAAAGTCATAGAAAATGAAGTAACTTCCCCAGTCACCAAAATGAGGAAACCAGTCACAATGTATATCTTGTCGTTGTTTTGTTTCGATGGGTTCTTTAATATATTGGGTTGGAACAAAAGTTCGTGGCATGTTTTAATAAATGACGTTTCAACGCGTGATTTCGTTTCACACTTGACTGAAAACTTTTATATATGTACATACTTTTGAAGGTGGGTATTTCAACGGGTCTTAAATGATATGTACGGACTGAAAATTTTAAGTGTTTTTTTTACATTAAAAGTTAAAATGGAGGAAAATGAGATTCATTTACGTCAATGCCCTTTTATTTCTGCAAAGAAAAATCACCGTATAAACAGTAAAATGATAGGTATCTAAACTTATTTATAAATGGAACTTTGTGTGTGTGTCCGTTACCTATAGACTCCAAAACGGCTGAACCCATTTTCTTGGAAATTTACACAGTTGTACTATAAGCGTCTGCGAGTGTTCTTAGCTAGGTCTTGTGTCGAGGTACCCCCGATAAATATCGAAAATCGAAAAAATAGGGTTATAGAAGGAGTAGTCTGATTTTAATAAAATTCGATACACTCATAGACAAAGACATAAGGAACGATATTCAGAAGTTTCAAAGATGAAGCTCTTACAATAGTGCATAAAACCGATAATATATATATATATATATGTGTGTGTGTGTGTGTGTGTGTGTGTATAAGGCAAGATGTTTGTGTGTGTGTTTATCTGTCTGTATGTCATTTATACAAATCTACAATTTTATCCGATTCTCACCAAACTTCAAAATTTGACTTACATCCATTCATTTTTCTTTCAGTCTACGGTTTCGCTTTAACTGAAAACAACTATTGCTTTTTAGTCTTTCGTGCCAACGTCTAAAGAGTTTATTAGTTTTATTAGATTAGTTTTAAAGCTTTCACTACACCCGAGCAACGCCGTGCTATACTGTTAGTCATTTATAGAGATGATTATATAGGTAAGAGTATTGAACATAAGTGGTTCTCTCGGTCCAGAAGTGAGTGTTTCTATTTGAAAGACTGAGGACGTTCTGCTAGGTGTGCAGTCGTTGATGCTAAAATTGAAACACGGATTAAAAATAATCCAGATTACACGTCAGAGAACAACGTAGAGATACATCACATATCTCTTATGAGCGTTGTAAAGAATTTGAATATACTTGCTTACACTAAACACTATGATGTTTAGATGCTTCACGTTTTTATCTAAATACTAAACTTATTTATAAATGGAACTTTGTGTGTGTGTGTGTGTCCGTTACCTATAGACTCCGAAACGGCTGAACCGATTTTCTTGAAAATTTATACAGTTGTATTATAAGCGTCTGCGAGTGTTCTTGGCTAGGTTTTGTGTCGAAGTACCCCCGATAAATATCGAAAATCGATAAATCGTAAAAATCGGGTTATAGAAGGAGTGGTCCGATTTTAATCAAATTTGATACAATCATAGACAAAAACATAAGAAACGATATTCAGAAGTTTCAAGGTTGCAGTTCTTACAATAGGGCCGAAATTTGATTTTATATATATATATATATATATATATATATAAAGGCAAGATGTTTGTGTGTGTGTCTGTTTATCT
The DNA here is from genome assembly GCA_037127315.1 of Ascarosepion bandense. Classification (NCBI taxonomy): domain Eukaryota; kingdom Metazoa; phylum Mollusca; class Cephalopoda; order Sepiida; family Sepiidae; genus Ascarosepion; species Ascarosepion bandense. The sequence goes on from JBBBDQ010000189.1 coordinate 4,295, forward strand.
GTCTGTATGTCCTTTGTAAAAAGGACACAATTTTTATCCGATTCTCATCAAACTTCACACAAATATTCTTTAGGCTGAGTCTGAGCCTGAGCTCCAGGACCATGGATTAGTTTTAAATCTTTCATTACACCCGAGCAACGCCGGGCTGTACTGCTAGTAAAAATAATTAACGCCTTTATTTATTTGACCATTTCCCGCCAAAGGAGCCGGTACACAGGAGTTACAGGAAGTGAAATTGAAGATAGAACAAAAGCTGAACGGGATTCAATAAAACAGATGACGGCAATTAACATAGCATTTATGTTTTTGAAGATTGTTGTTGAACAATTAAGAGTATGAGACTCACATTCACAAGGATGTTTCCAACTAATGTCCAGTTGGCAGACAAAAATAAAGAGGGTTGTAAATCAATACATGTCCCTCTCTTCTCTCACCATTGCATGGATATTGTGCTGGTATTCATTGAGCACAATATCCACACTAGAATCATCAGCCAATCAGAACCTACAGAATACACTTGACTAGATGGAATCTCCCAGGCTGTTATATAAACCACCTACCAATTTTCTGGGTAGATCCGAGCTGTCAGTTTCAACTTCAACTGCTTACTGGCTGTTGCCATCTAAGGATTCTAGTTATCAGTGAAGCAAGTAAATGTAAAGGAGTTCCATAGGTAGGAAGTGCAAGAAAAGTTGTTGGAGTAGAAGAGGCGCTTGCATTTAGCTGTTTAAACAGTAAAAGGTTGGAACCTAGTTGCCGATCTAGTTCTTCTTCTATGTACCTTCTCTTTTCAGGACGAAGGCGATCATGGCCTTCCACGTCTCCCTATCCCTGGTAGCTTTTAGCACGCTTTTTTCCTTTTTACACCAAGCAACCCCCGTTTTGCTATCTACCTACTCAGGCCAGTCAAGTATGTTACACACCGTTATATATATATATATATATATATATATATATATATATATATCAGAGGAATAATACTCGCCAGATTAGTTGGCATGAAAATATTTGTAGAAAGTGACTGAATTTGAGACGCTCGGTTAAGATCGGTTCCATTACAGATGCTTCCTTGGGTTCTGTCAAGAGTCTCGAGATGTTCAGCATAAGTACCAGTCTAGATATGGCAATAGTATTCAATGCACAGACGAAAGGTAGATCTTTATTTGTGATTCTCTGTTCAAACGCAATGAAAAACGATTCATTTTTAAAAAGAACTTTAATAGGCAATATTAATGCATTGCTTACAACAATATGGAGCGAAAAACGCCATAGAGATAACGAAATGAGAAAACTCAAAAACAAATCAGATCTGAAGAATGGAATGTTGTGTATGCAGTACAATAGAAAAGTAATTGTTCACTACAAGTTACTTCGGAAAAAATCCAAACAGACGTTGAATTCAGTGATTTATTATTTGCAGTTGAACTAATTAAAAGGTAGCAATTGCTGGAAACCATCATAAATATCTTCCTCAGTGTGCCATGTCTCTTCAAGACGTAGGCGATCATGGCCTTCCACATCTCCCTACCCCTTGTCACTCTAACTACTTCTCGTATCTTACTGAATCTCCGCTCCACAATCTATCTATTCAAGTACATCAAGTATGTCATGCATTTCTTCCCCTTGTCTCTCTTCCCTCTATCCGTCCCATGAGCATCAGGTTTTCCAAGCCCTCCTTCCTCATTACATGTTCCAAACAATTCTGCTGTCTTTTTCTTATGTTAAGTATGAATTTCCTTTTCGTGTTCTTCCTCTCCAAAACTTCGTTGTTGCTCACAATTTCTGTCCATGGTATCCTCAGTATCTGTCTGTAGAACCACATTTTGGATTCTTCAAGTCTTTTCTTCTTTGATGAGCTTGTCTAGCATTCGCTGCCATATTGAAGGACAGACATCACATAACAACACTGTTTCCAACGAAATCTTCTTGTCTCTTAATACTCTAAATTCTGGAATGCCTCTTTCACCATGCCAATACACCTTAGGATCTTCGAATCGCACTTTCTGTCTTCTTTCAAATCACTTCACAGCTATTTAAATTTATTCAACTGTTTGATTTTAGTATTCTAATTGTCTTTTTGGGCTCCTCTTTTTACCATGTATCCAATTTTCATGTAACATGGATGTAGCCCTTTCTTTCTACTTTAACTACCTCTTTTTAGAGGTCTTTTAGTTTCTTTCCTGTGTCTGCTATCAGCACTGTATCATCTGCAAATTTTATATTTTTCAGATGGCGTCCGCCAATGACGAATACTGGCAGGACTTACGTTGGATTTAAAAATAAAATACTGTTGATATATAAGTGTGGATCAATAAATCTGAAAAACACATAGTTAACAAAATATTCTGAAATTGTCACTGGATACTCTTCGATGTATGAGAATTAATATTTCCCACTGAAGTAAGTGCATGAACAATGAAGGAGACAATGTTGAAATAATGTTTGTGGGAAATAAATGACTTTTTTCTCATTATAAACTTACTGATTCACTTAGATAAATCTTACTTACAAGACAGTCAGTTAAGTTCTAAACATGATACAGTTCGAAGTTCAGTTGAATTCTTTGCGTTCGCTTATGCACAAATAGAATTTGGAAAGGTATTAATACGACTCTTTTCTCCAGTTATGGGTTAAATAGCAGAACAGATTGAGTTCTATAGCCTTGGCTAGCAGCAACCAGTCTACCGCAGAAAGCAATGGCAACCGACTGCAGGATAATCTTCTGCCCAGTCAGTCATGTCTTGAAAGAGACATGATCGCCAAAAGCGTGTATCACGTATGACACTTAAGTGACTGACTATTTTAATCAAGAACGTCGGTCAAGGTTACAGACTGATCATGAGTTTTACGCGTGATCGTGAAAAGATTATCAATGTAAAAATGTTATTGTAAAAGTTGCATTTTGATTTCAAGCCAGATCAAAATTATATTATTAAAATCACCCAGCTTAACAGTCTTCAGATTTCCACTCGAAATTACTTCTTGTTGGACTAACTGTCTTTAGGGTAGAGAGGAACCCATATGAAGCTACCCAGAACAGCTGTCTCTCGTCTGGAGAAAAGTAGACAAGACCTGATCCCGCTTAGGTGGGGTTTACGGGGAATTTCTGCCCACAAGCGTATCCACTCGGAAACCACACGTTAAAAGAATAAACGGCCTTGTGTCACATTTCGCATCAGTGGCGAGGACTTAGGTGAACACACAGCTTAACATTTGCAAAATCCACATTAACAAAGATATTGTCAACTATGGCTCGTGTTCAAGCTATGGACTCATTTAGGCATGACTTTCATAATTCTTGTGTTTGCATAACCTAAGCAAGTCATGATGACAGAATACAGAGCGGGAGCTAGACCAACAACCCCGAATTACAGATGTCAAAATCAAGCAAGAACATGCATTTAAAAATGTTTTAACAGAGGACAGAAAATGCGACAGTGAAATACTTTCGTAAATTCGAATAGTGGAAAATGTCTTTCAAAATCTAAGCATGGTATCAAGAAACAAAAAATGTCATCAGAAAAAAGATAAGAAAAAAGTGCTGAACAGCTCGGTGATATAAATCCCCATCTGTGACAGCTGAAGAGGAAAGCTGAAGCCACAAATATGTGCTTCGATAGACGAATGCTGAGAATATCATGGAAGGAACATGTGAACAACGTAGAAGTTTTAAATAAAATTAAACAAAAAAGACAAACATACTTTTGTATGCCATGTCTCTTCAGGGCTTTTAAGATTATGACTTTCCACATCCCCCTCTACCTTGTAGCTCTTAACAACCTTTATCTTGGTATTTCTCTCAAAACCCTGCTCTACCATCCACGTCATACGTTGATTTCCCCTGTATCCGTCTATCCGTTTTGTGAGTATCATATTCTCCAAGCCCTCCTTTCTCATTACACGTCCCAGAACCTGTCTCTCCTTGATGTTAAGAATAAATTTCCATTTAGTTTCCATCCTCTCCAAAACCTTGTCGTTGCATGATCGTTACATGTTCAGCCCGTATTATCAGAGAGAGACATTTGGAATTTTCCGGACGTATAAGGAAAGAAGGCTTGGAGAATTTGACATATATAGAATATACTGAAGAAGGCAGAATAGAAAAGTAGCCTATGTAAGAAGCTGGTGTAAATCAATAACAGAATGAGAGTGAGAGTAAAAAGACAAATACTGCTAAGAGCTCCAAAGGAGGGGAAGTTGTAGAGAGCTATAGTCGCCTATGTTTTAAAGGGATACGTCACATAGAAGAGTAAAATAATTTTGATAGTGTCAACACCGGCCCTTTTCTCAGCTTTAATGATGAGTACTTGTCAACGTTTAATGAAAGCGTTCCAAAGAAAAATGCATCACTTGATTTAACGAAAATGTATAATACTAATTTTTTTTATAAAATCCTTTTTATTTTTCCAGTTCTGTATTAAAACTAACAGTAAAAATAATAAGGAAAAAAGGAGTTTTTAAAATCGAAAATTCTTATCTTGCTAACCGTTAGTATTTGAATAAATAAACCAAAATATTGCTTCGTTTTTAAAATACGTGAAAGTTACAAGCCAAAATGTTTAATGTCCAAATATTTTTTCAGTTGACAAAATATTTAATTTGCTAATGGAGAGAATGACAAACTAAACGAGTTTGCGGTGAAATACCGTTTAAGAATAAGTAATGGCCAACATGCATGCCAGGTTTAAGGTAACACGTTATATTCCACATATTAGAATATAAGACAATATGTACGATGAAAAAATAAAGTAAGAGTAAATAAATATAAAAAAAAATAGGCTAAAATAATAATAAATATCTTTTTAATACATTTTGTCAAAATTTTACTTGTTACACTGAACTAACCAACAGATATCCTAACAATCTAAAATACAGAAAAATATATTTGAATATTCTCTTTCTTTTATTTACGTATGTAAAACAAATGAATCCCTTTCGTCAAAGAGAGAGGATTATTAGCCGTTTCTTCACAGGCTATCCCCCCACCCGAGCGTGAGTAGTATATATATATATATAAAATCTTCTTTATAATAAAGATCGTTAACTACTCAGCAGCATAATTATTGTAAAAAAAATAAAAATAAAAATAAATAAAATAATAAGGTACTGTTAAAGAGCAAACACGCGGCAAGAGGCTTAATAAATGATAGTAGCGAGAATGATATGAGCCGCTGCTGCCTCGCTATTGCCTCACTTGCTCCATGAGCGTGACAGGAGGGAAAATTATATATATATATATATATATATATATATATATATATACACACACACGTCTTTACTATAATAGAAAGTATAAGACAATCGTCGAATTTTTTAATTCCGTCATTAATACAACTTTTCTACGAAAAATTTCTTTTAGACGACTGAACGATTCCGCTCTAAAGCAAGGCAATAAAGCCACTAAGACGCAAGAGATTACTGAGTTTGAATTTAAAAAAAAACAGTATCAACCCAAGCAAGGCTGTAACGCTACTAAAACGTAAGAGGTTATAGAGTGTGGACTGATTAGAAACTAAAACATTGATAGTAAGCGTAGCTTAAATGAGGTACAATCCCGAAAATATGGTATACACAGGGAGAATTGAACTCACTTCTGGATCCTAATTGTTCTCGCGAAACAAACTGGCTCAGCATTACACCTTGTCGAAGTGCCCTAAACTGAAACATTAATAGTAGGCAGAGTTTTGTTTAACGTCATATCAACCTCTGTGTGTTATTTAAAAAGGTGGGGTTTTAAGGGATTTTTTTAAATGTTCAGTTATAGTGAGAAGGTTGATTAAGTCAGATTGTGATTAAATTTTTTTCTTATTTTAGAAAACTGAAGATGTCTTCCAGTTTTATATTAACAAATGTATTGCTGGTAATAATATTTTTCTTTAAAAATGTAATATTACAATAATTTTTTTCCTTAAAAAATGTGTTATGGCAATAATTTTTTCCTTCAAAATGTATATTATTCTATAAAAGCCTATTTTTATGTATATATAAAATAAAAGCCTATTTTTATGTATATATAAAATAAAAGCCTATTTTTATGTATATACAAAATAAAAGCCTATTTTTATGTATATATAAAATAAAAGCCTATTTTTATGTATATATAAAATAAAAGCCTATTTTTATGTATATATAAAATAAAAGCCTATTTTTATACTCTCATAATGTTTGGACCCCAGTTTGCGGGTTAACTATTTGCCCATAGCTGAAACCGGGTCAGAGTGAACCTGGGAACAACAGCAATTAAGAAGTGGTTCTTTGCTTCTCCCAACCTCCCAGTCAGAGGCCTTGCAGTTTACTATCATACCCAGTACCAATAGTGAGCAAAAAGAGATGAGAGTAATTAAGAGAACAGCAGATAGCGATTAACATTGCATTCACATTTTTGCAGATTTAAGTTGGCTCGAAAGCATGGAGCTGGAAGGGGGTTTTACTGGCGAGAAATACGGGAGAAGAAACTGTTAGCATAGAACTTACGGCTATATCTAGCTAGCAGTTAAGCAAAAATTAATGAGATCTCCACTCCCGCCTAGTACTGCGCTTAAATTCATAATGTCAAGATACTAGAGCAATGAATTCATCCGAAAATTTACCATGAAAGTATTTATATAAAAGAATAAGGTAATAAAGACAACCTTACGGCATTAAGTGACTGAAGCCGAGCCGCTAGATCAGGACCATAAATATTGCTGATTCTTCGTTGGAATCTTATAAAGAAGCTAAAGGTAAATAGCAGAGACACTAGACTATATCTGGCAGCAATATTCTGATCATGAACGAATGCTAGACTTATGTCTCGCCTGACGCTGTGAAGAGACTTTCATAGAAGCTTACCTAGCAATATAACAACATTATCAAAGCGAGAGAACAATAAAATAATCGGAATTAACACAGAAGATAACGATTCACACTGGATTTAAATTTTTGAAGATCAAAGTTGATTGGAAAACAAGAAGTTTAAAGATAGTTCCATAAACGAGAAGTGCGATAGAAAATCTCTTTCAGCTATATCTAGTCATTTCAGCAGTAAAAGTATGTGACAATCTGGTGCTGTACTTAAGTTCATAAAGTCTAGGCACGATAGAGAAAAGATAATTTTCCCAATTCCCATGAAAATACTTGTAGAAAATGTATGAGAAAGCTCCGTTACGGCGTTGGGAAAGTGACTAAAGTTGAGATGCCAGATCAGAACGTTTAACATTGCAGATCATTCTTTGTATGTTATTAACAATCTTTGAATAAACACAAAAAAGCAAAAAAAAAAAAATCAGATCAACAATATTTAATACATGAGCAAATGTTAAACTTCTAAATGTGTAAGTTGGATTCTGTTGAGAACATTGTCTAGTATGACACAGTGAACCAACTTTCCTAGCAGCAGACTTTGATTGATTCAATAGAATAGAATCTTCCCGCTTCATGCCAGCAAAAAAAAAAAAAAAAAAGAAATCTTTATCAATCTCCGTTTTGTTAATCAAGAGAAACTATTGCTCTTTTGATATGATTTTATCTCGATCTGAATTGGCGCATTATATCGACAACTGCCTTTTCCGTTTATAATTTCTTACACATTCATATATGTTGTTTATTTCGGCATCGCTATGCCTCTTACCCGTGCTAAAAACATCACAAATTAAAATATTCCGTATATTGTTATGAGCAAACATTTATGTGAAAAATTAATTTAAAGAATTGAAAAGTTATAGAAAGTACAACGAACTATTTTTGGCTTTTGGCGTTTCTAAAATATTTTTTTTAAGTACTCACACGAAGAAATTTAAAGTATCATTTGCTCTTCAAAAGCATTAAGTTTCTTTTAAATGTCATTTTTTTCTGTGCTCATAATTTTTTTATGCCAAAACATGACACTTATTATGAAACGACCTGTTAATGTAAGCAGTTATATTACAGGTTACGAATTGCGATGAAGGACAAATATAAAGATTTAAAAAAGGCCAGTAAGTTATATTGAAATACCTTAAAGTAAGCATATATGTTATCAGCAAAACAGGTCATTTCAAACAAAGAGAGACAAACAAAAATGAATGAAACATGAAATTTTTGAACTGATGAAAAAGAGAAAGCAAGAAATACCAGAAAATCCTCTCTATAATAATAAAAACCGTTATATATATATATATATATATATAAGAGAGAGAGAGAGAGAGAGAGAAACAATAGTGAGGCAGCGTCGGCTTAGTTATTAAACTTTGCTACCAGTTATGAAAACTCTTATCACGTGTTTGCTCTTTAACAGATTTTGATGTATTTTTTTTTTTATTAAAGAAATTAATTTAAATTTTCTTTTAACTCCTACGTGATTTTAAGATTTTTTGGGCATTCGAACAGAAACTGGATGTATATTGTGGTGCAGTGGAAATTGACACGGAATGAGAAATCGGAGGGTCGAGTTCGAATTCCAATTGAATTCATTTCATTCACTTGCACACAAATGTCCGTGGGAAAAATATTAATACGTCTCTTCTCCCTCCAGCTATGCGTTGGGTTCGAGTTTTATTTAACGCATATCAACTTCTGTGGGTTATTTAATGCCAAAAAGGTGAGGTTTTAAAGTTTTTCTTTTTAATGCTTGATTATAGCGAGATTGTTGACTTAGTCTGATTTTGATGAAAATTTTATTATTATTATGTTTGTTTAAATCTGAAAATGTCTTAATTTTGTATTTAAATATATATTACTGGTAATAATTTTTTCCTTCAAAAATGTAGTATGGCAATATTTTTTTCCTTCAAAAATGTATATTTTTCTTTAAAAGTTTATTTTTATGTATATATTTCTATAAAAGTACATTTTTAAACTTTCGTAGTGTATATTGACTCCAGTTTTAGGGTTAACTATTTCCCATAGCTGGGACAACTCCGGCTAAGGGTGGACCTGGGAAGAACAGCAATTAAGAGGTGGTTCCATGCTCCCCACAACCTCCCAATCAGAAGCCTTGCTGCCGGATGCAGTTTACCGTCATACATAAGATCACCAGCTATGCATTGGATAACAGGACAGAATGGGTTCTATAGTCTAGATAACAAAAATCTTCTACCCATTCAGTCGTATTTCGAAAGATATAATCGCCCAAGCGTGTATCACGAATCTCTCTCTCTCTCTCTCTATATATATATATATATATAAAAGTCAAGATGTTTGTGTGTGTGTGTGTGTGTGTGTGTGTGTGTGTGTTTGTGTGTGTGTGTGCGCGTGCGTGCGCGTGTCTGTTTGTCTGTCTGTCAATTTTTATCCGATTCTCACCAAACTTCACACAAATATTCTTTAGGCTTCCGGTCATGGGCTACTTGTTTTTTTTTTTTTTCGATTCCTCCCCGATATCAGAAATCGATATCCGATCAGATCTGATCAAGATCAGGATTTCAGCCCTTTTATCCTGGTTTTGTCTGCAGAATTTACTCTAACTTGGTAAAATTATAGTTTTTAGTCTCAAACATTAGTAGATCTTCTCAGACGACTCATTTTCCCCGATATCGGAAATAGATACCCCCGATATTCTATTGAATCCGATCAAAAACCGATATTCAGCCATCAATATAGCTCATTTTCTCCAATTTTACTTTCGATGGGCACGATAAATTTTTCTAAGACTTAGGTTAATTTATCCTTCGATGAATTATTTGACCCCGATATCCTATCGGGTCTGATCAAAATCAGGTTTTCAGTCCTTTTATTTTGGTTTTTGCTTCAAGTAGGTATAATTGTAGTTCTTAGAGGAGTAAATGGTATCAATTTAGCCTTCAAAATTCAGTTTGCGATGGAAAACTTATTTGACATCGAAACCGGAAATCAAAATTTGACTTACATCAATTCATTTTAGTAAGTTCTACGGCTTCGAGATCAACCTTTCAACAACCTACGTTTTTCGTGCCAACGTCCAAAGAGTCTGACCTCCAGGACTATGGATTAATTTTAAAACTTTCATTACACCCGAGCAACGCGGGGCTGTACTGCTAGTGGTAATTAAATGACTAACTGAACATTGAATAATGAGTCTAAAACCATCGGCAGTGACTCTTGCGCGAAATTGTATGTTACTTATTTGGCGTAATTGCTTAAACATTAATGCTATTCAAAAGTAAAAAAATTAATTTCTATATACTAATAATATTATACAAACATGATTTAATCTGTTCTGTACCTGAATATACCTAGAGAAATTGAGGCTGCTTTTAAAAACTTTAATAGATATATTCTTTGGTATTCCATTGTCCGATACATTCCAACAATATTTTCATTAGCAAGCAATTGACAAGTAATCTAAGATAGCATTGTGTGAAACTTCTTAAATAACAATTACAAAATTCAACATTTTAAAATATATAGTAATAAAAAAATAATGGAAAATTTGACTTGGACCATATGACAGAGAATGTCGAACCCGTAAAAACGGAGAGGATTATATATACATAACGGAAATTAACGAATTTTAACGAAACTTGGTTATAAACAACCGACAATTTGAAAATATATATTTATTGTGTGCGTGTATATATATATATATATATATATATATATACACATACACACACACACACACACACACACACACACACACACACACACACAAAATACCAAAAATCTAGAAGTGAGCCATCAACCTACCGCGGTTTCACACAAACGGTTCTTCAGGGTAAGAAGAACCGTTTGTGTGAAACCGCGGTAGGTTGATGGCTCACTTCTAGATTTTTGGTATTGTATTCTCGCTCTACTTTGGTATCGAGCACTTTGCTGTTAAGCTTTCGTCTTGGGGTTTTTTTTCTTTCAAACGAGCACTAGACGTATTTTTCTTGTGCGCTGTTTGTTTCTTTTTTTTCTCCCCCTTTATTTAACTCACGATGTAGTTCTCGCCGGGTTACAAGACGATTTATATTGCTGTTAAGTTAGCATTATTTTCGGATATTTAGTCTGTTATTATTAGTGTTGCCTTACTGTGATTAAGTTCATCATTATATATATATATATATATATATATATATATATATATTGTAAGAAAGATATGGAACACGTTGATTTTAAACTCACTGTTCATTCATTTACTTTTATAAAGAGTGCTCGATACAACGTAGAGCTTTATATTGTAATGGTTGTTACAATGATTTATGAAAGCATAGTATCACTACACAAAATTTTTTGCGTTTCAAAGCTACGTTTGCTCCTCATGTGGTTTTAAATTTTTTTTTCAACAAACGTAGCTCCAAAACGCGAAAATTTTGTGTAGTGATACTATGCTTTCATAAACCATTTTAACATTCATTACACTAATATATATATATATATAAACGGTTTTTATTATAATAGAAATGTTTAATTTAAAATAAATACTTGTCGAATATAATATTTTGAAACAATATTCATTTATTAATTTTAAATAAATACATATCAACGAATATAACCTTTTAACTCAATGTTTGGAAACTTTGACTAAATAATTGTCGAATATAAACTTTTAACCATATTTAACTCAATGTTTGGAAACTTTGACTAAATAATTGTCGAATATAAACTTTTAACCATATTTAACTCAATGTTTGGAAACTTTGACTAAATAATTGTCGAATATAAACTTTTAACCATATTTAGAAACTTTAAACAAATACCTTTCGTAGAATATAACAATTTAACCCATTATTTATTCATTTTTACTAAATACTTGTGGAATAACTTTTTCACAAAATATTTATTCATATATAAAAACACTGATGAACCCTCTGACCCCTCTAATTATCGCCCTATCAGCCTCCTATCGATTTTTGGCAAAGTGATCGAAGCCATCATCAACGCCGAGGTGATTCAACATTTCACATCCCACAGACTATTCTCTGACAAAGAGTATAGTTTCTGCTTCACCAAGTCTACTGCTGATATGCTCGCGACCATCACTGAATATATACATCAGGCTCTCGACAAGAACGGTGAAGTCCGACCTGTTACCCTAGATATTTCCAAAGCGTTTGACAGAGTCTGGGATGCTGGCCTTCTACGCAAGCTGCGAGGTTATGGTATAACTGGACACTTATTTGACCTTATCCAGCCATTCCTTTCAAATCGCACAATGAAGGCAGTATTGAACGGATATGCCTCCCTATACTATCATACCAACGCGGGTGTCCCTCAAGGCTCTATTCTAGGTCCTATGCTTTTCCTTATCTATATTAACGATCTCCCAGATGTAATAAGATCCCAAATAGGCATATACGCTGACGACGCTACAGTTTGTTCTCGGATCGATCAAAAATCTGCTGAGGTTGACAAAGCAAACTTCGCTGCCGAGCTTGAAAAGGACCTCCGATCCGTGGCGGACTGAGGTAAGAAATGGCTTGTGAATTTTAATGCTTCCAAAACGAAGCTGCTATCTATTAACCTTCACAGACAATCGCTCCAACCACCTATTAGCATGGATCAGGCTAGTCCTCCTGAAAGCAAAACACTGCTCCTCCTCGGCTTAACTCTCACAAAAGACGTCAAGTGGAATGACTATATAGAATCCATAGCTAAATCCGCCTCTAAGAAAGTCGGTTCAATATGCAGGGCCTGGAAGTTTTTTTTCCGCCTGAAACAATCCTGCACATATCTAAATCTACCATCCACCCGTGCATTGAATACTGCTGCCATATCTGGTTTTGTGCTCCTGCTATCTACCTAGGGGTCCTTGACAAAATCCAGCAGAGAAAATGTAATGTGATAGATCCCGATTTGGCAGATCGGATACAGACACTTTCCCACCGGCGCAATGTGGCTTCCCTGTGCCTCTTCTACAAATACTTTCACGGCTTCTGCTCCGATGAACTTAGCTCACTGGTGCCCCCTATATATAAATTTACTCGAGCCACAAGATTAGCAACTACCTCTCACCCTTTTACTGTGAAACCAGTAAATTGTAAACGCAAATTCTACTCCATCAGCTTCTTTTCTCGCACTTCCAGCCTGTGAAATTTCCTTCCATTTACTTGCTTTCACGACAGCTATCATCTCCAAGAATTTAAATGTAAAGTCAATAGTCATCTCCTATCTCACTAACCTTCATCCTCTCTCTCATACTTCTGTCTTCGTCCACTCTACTCTCATCAGTATTCTCATCCTTCTCTTACGTATTTCCTGACACCCCCTATAACCAGTCACTTTCTCATAACTTACCTCCTATGTAACCCCCTGCAAAACAGTGGCAATAAAATGCCATGCTTGGGGCGATATGATTAGAAAAAAACATGTCGTCAAATGTAATATTTTAAAACAATAACTATTAATTTAACTGAATACATGTCGTCGAATATAATCTTTTAACAATTTTTATTTATTAATTTTAATCAAATAATTAGCATCGAATCTAACATTTTTATCACAATATTAATTGATAATTTTAACTAATATTCGAATATAGAATATTAAAACATTATTTATTTGATAATTTTATTCAATTCTTGTCATCGAATATAACATTTTAACACAATATTTATATTCTTACATTTAGCCAAATACTTGTCCTAAAATATGACATTTAAAAACAATATTTATTTTAACGAAATACTTGTGGCCTAATATAACATTTTAACATAATACTTATTTGATAATTTTAACTGAGTACTTGCTGTTGTATATAGCATTTTAACATTATATTAATTGATAACTTTAACCAAATTCTTGATGTGTGATATAAAATTTTAAACGATGTTTATTTGAAAATTTTAATTAAATATTTATCATCAAATATGACAGTTTAACACAATATTTATTTATTTTGACGAAATTCTTGTGGTCGAATACAGCATTTTAACATCGAATATTATGTTTTAACACAATATTTGTTAATTTTAACCAGATACTTATCGCCTAACATAACATTTTAACACAAGTTATTACAGAATATTAACCAAATACTTTTCGGCTAATGTAACATTTTAATACAATATTTTTTGATAATTCTGACTATACAAGAAAAAACATTTCCTTAACTTGAGAAAGAATTTTTAATAATGTTCATAGAATTTCCCAATTTTAACTTTTCTCGCGATGACATTCTCCGGCTTCATACATTGTATTTTATAAGTCAGTATTTTGGATGAAAATCACAAGATTAACATGTCTTAATTTTCATCCTTTCTTTTATTAAAAAATATGCATCCTGAAAATATATAATATAAATAATACCAGGTAAAGAAGACTCAAGGTTCTATTTTGAGTGCTCCGGCATTTATTTTATTATGAACAGTGCTCAATATAATAAATATTATAGAGCTTAATGTAGTTATAGTTATGAATTAATTGTACATTGCGACACGGAAATTTCTATGTTTCGAGATAGATTCTCTTCATCAGCTAACGTTTGATGTTGGTTGTACAGATGATTTACATTCAAATAACCAAAACCTTTGGTTTGCTGTTTATGTATGCGAGAAGATATAAAATTTACATGTGTGTTTCTTTTAACTAATCAGAGCGAAGATTCATTTTGGGATTTGGCCCCAAAGAATACATACTGACCAACTTAGTCTCTTTTTTTTCTTCTTTTTCCCTTCCCGTGAATCTTCGCTCTGATTAGTTAAAAGAAACACACATGTAAATTTTATATCTTCCCACATACATACACAGTAAACCAAAGGTTTTTGTTATTTAAATGTAAATCATCTGTGCAACGAACATCAAACATTGCCTGATGAAGAGATTCTATCTCGAAACATAGAAATTTCCGTGTCACAATGTACAGTTAATTCATAACTATATACTTATAATATAAATAATGAAGACTTTTAGGTCCCCATAATAATCTCGCACATCTGGTAACAGTTTATTGACATATCACTACGCCTCCCGTCAAAACGTCAAATGAAATAGGCGAACAGGAGTTAAGGTATATAGATTAAAAATAAAATGTAATAAATAATTCATAATACATATGTGTTTGTATCTCTTCTAGAAAATAGCCGTCTGTTTTATCAAACGGACCATCCAACCATAGAAAAATGCTGTTCCTCGTTTTTTCTTTATGTAAACAGATAAGTCTTGTGGGTCATTGTTATTCGTTTCTTTTAGAAACCGTTTTACAATTGTAGGATATATATAAGTTTCTCCACTGTAGAATTTATCATTTTTGTTTAAAGTGTTTTCTTTCACGCGATACTATCTTAGACTTTGTGTTGATTGTTTGCAGACAAAAGTATTTTTGAAACGTGTTGAACAATAAAGTAGTAAAGAAAATAATATTGTTTTTTGGTTTTCTAAAAACAACGCCAATATCACCAGGGATATTTGGGGGCGGGGAGATAAAAGGATCCTTAAGTATTTTTACTGTATAGAACGCATTAGTTTTGCTTTATTTTAGTATAACATTAGTGCTGAATTAATTACACAGAATAAAAGACATATATCCATATCACTTATCTGATACTCGTTTTTACTTTGTTTAGAGAATGTATTACTAACTATGTAACCTGACACGTTTTACACTAATTACTTTTGGTTCATATCATTAAATACGTGCACTGAAAAGAAATGAAATTATGTTGAAAAATAAACGCTTGTGTCATCATTAAGTTGGATATGTGGTTATTGGCACGGAAATTGGGATTAGCGTTCCGAAATTAAATTTTATTTTTTTGCAAAAATACTCTCATCACCAGCGCTTATCGTAGTAAGGCTAATGCACGATTGTTATCAGGACAGTCGATAGAAATTATATATACATGATTAGGTTACGGATTATGGAAAAAACAATTGCCTTTTTTCGAAATATACAAAAAAAAAACTCCGAAAAACAAAATAAATTCAGGTGCATAGATTAAGAAAATATAATCAAAATAATTCCCGAAAAATATGGAGTAAATGACTTTAAGACTGCTTTTAGAAATATACAAGACTCCAATTTACAGTATTTTTAACAATTATTTTACCTCAAGCAAGGCAATAAAGCCACGAAGACAAGTGGTTACGGAGTGTGAAAGAATAAAAAAACATTATTGAGAAATAAGAACAATAAAAGAAGAGTAATCAAGAAGTTAGGAGATAATGACTGACATTGGATTTAAATTTTTAAAGATCGAGGTGGGTCAGAAAGCATGGAGCCGGAAGAGAGTCCCATAGGCCAGAAGTGTGAGAAAAGAAACCCTAAACAAAAAAATTACGGTTGCATTTAGCCAATTCAACTTTTAATGAGGACTTGCTGATTTATTATTGCACTTAAATTAATACAGTCTATGTGCAGTGGATATCGGCTCAGAACAAGAAATAGGAGAGCCTTGCATTCACTTACGCGCAAAGGTATTAATCCGTCTCTTCTTCCAGCTACGGGTTAAATAACAGCCTTGTCTACGTCTACCGAAGAAAGTAATGACAATATACAGAGGAAAAATCCCCGAAAGAGACATGACTGCCCAAGCGTGTATCACGTATGGCACTTAACTGACTTATCCCAGTGGAACATTCATCAGAACAACTACCATGAAAGCATTTATAGAAGAGGCATGGGGAAGCAACTTTACAATTATGGGTAAAGTGATTGAAAGCCGGAATAACAGGTCAAGACCAATGCTATTGCAGATACTTCTTTGAATTTTATCAAGAATCGCTAAATAACTAGCAGGAGCACCAGACCAGATGTGGCAGCAATATCCAAACGATGGCTGAATCCTAGACTTTTAAATATGTAAGATAGATTCTGGGGAGAAAAAAATATCTCGTATGACACCAACTATCACTTGTTAACGTAAAATAACCCCAAAACAAACAAAAACAAAAAAAGCAAGCAAATACAACTTATCTCAAGAAAAGACTAGAATGCTCAAAAATTAAAAACGATAACAAGTCTACATATAAAACCGGCAATAAATATCAATAGTTACAACTGAAAGAAAAGGGGAAAATAGAAAAAAAATGCTAGGAATGCGTGTGTAATATAGCAATCTAGCCCCCGCCCGAAGAAGGTTGATGCAATCGATGATATTTCCCGTCGATGAAGGGGTCAGCGAACGACAAGACAGGTGTTTGAGAAATACATCCTGTCGGCGTCTGGAGCGGATGTCGCAGGGTTATGAGTCGGGCTCGTTTGACCTTATTTCCGACAGCGGCGGAAATGACTACGGAAGTAAACAAAACAGGTGTCTCTTGGAATTACGTGGGCGTTGCATAGGCGAGACAAAACCGGAAGGAAAAGTCCCGGTTCTAGAAGACTATAAACAGAAATCGACACACAGATTCGCCAGCAGAGAACGGCCAGTGGAAGCAGAGAGACACCACAGGCAAGACTTACACTCCCGTCGACTCATTCTATGTGCGCTCTCACTCTTCCATTCTCTGTTCCACACAGGTTCGTCGTCAGGAATAGAAATATAATCTTATATTTTTATATATGCGTGTTCTCGTTGTTTGTCGTCGTACAGTGATATATAACACGTGTATAGAGGGGGGGGCAAAGAAAAGGACAAAAAACACGACACCCTTCACGTACGCACATCCGCGCAGACGGGCGCATGGCCGCACGTGTGTACAAACAATACAAAAAAAAACTTACACCAATGATAAGTACATCAAAAACAAATATCGAGAAATATAAGCAGTCAATTGCTGATAACTTGTGAAGAGTGGACGGACGGGTGTGACCATGAATCTCTGGAGTCTGGATGCTGAATTCAGCTAAGTGACAAACTATATATTACTTTAAACGCACGTTTAGTATTTTAGTTAATATCTATATTTGAGTAGATGTTTCGTTTATTTAGGAACAGTATATTTATCTATTTTCATCTACTGGCCTGTATATTAGACAGGCAGACGAAATAGATGAATATACTGTTTTATAAACTCAAATATGGGCATCTACTAAATTAAGGCTCAAAGAGATTTGATTCCTCTCGATTAATAAATAAAAATCCATTACTTCAGAAATATCTCTCGCTTATATATATATATAAAATAAAGTAAGCCTATAACAATTTAGTTTAGGATATTGTGTAGCAGTGTGAATAAACGTACTCGAGATATTATTGGTTCACTTCTGAACACGTGCTTTTTTTTATTTTCAATTAAAATGTTTTTGTAGCTTGAAAATACTTAATTCGTTATCATGCAAGAACAAATGATAGAGTAGAAGAAATATTTTTTTACGTCAGTCTTTAAGTTGAAAAAGGGTTTGTGCGCTTTGAAAATCAGCATTCAAGATCCAAATCAGGCGGCCATGGACATGACTAAAAACTGCAACCAGCAAAAAAAAAGGCCTCTGATTGGGTGGTTATGAGGGGCATGGAACCACCTCTTAATTGATGTTCCCAGGTTCTGACCCGAGTGTTAGCACCTGTTAGGGTCCCAGCTATGGGCAAATAGTTAACCCCCAAACTGGGGTCAAAACACTATGAAAGTATAAAAATGGATTTTTATAGTAAAAATTCCAGCAATACATTTTTCATGAAAAATACATACCAGCAATACATTTAACTCGTGATAAAACCAATTTTACAAAAATACGTCAATGATATTTGATCTACAAACTGATTTTTTTTTATAAAGAATACATTATTCGTACGAATCTATTGCAAAACATCTTGTAGACATTAAATAACCCATTGTGGTTGATATACCGTGAAACAAAATAAACCAAACCACACCAACTCGGAAGCTAATCACTTGCACCGATGAGAAGTAATACGTTACTATCTCAACTATAGAGAAATTAGTAGCTGTGCTGTCATTGTCTTTTTTTAACAGTGCCAAAGCCACATCGGAATAACGAAAAGGGGAACTATTAAGATACTATTTTAAATAAAACAAAGTAGAGTTGATATTTCTGGGATACATAATGAGGAAAGAGGACTTAGAAAATTTAACACTCACAGGCTATAATGAAGTAATGACGCACAAAGTGCAAAAAAGTGTAATCTACTTTATTTTAGAAGAATGGACAGTAGAGCGAGAATAAAGAGGGGCGGTAAGGAGTCAGACGTTGCTTGGAGCAACAATAGACAAGAAGTTGTGAAGAGGCATGATCAGCCACGCCTTGTCAAGGCACGGCTCACTAAAGAAAAAAAAAACTTCAAAAACATTGAAAAAGTTTACAGTATTTGGACTATTGTCCTCATCTTTGTAAGTAGGGATTTCGAACAGGACCTTTTATTACAATTACTGGGGTATATATCGCCATTCCTTCGCGTAGAGCCTTTTCTGGGAGTCATGAGTTATCTCCCTTTAAGTTACTTTTCACCACTGCTGTAGCCTGGTATTGAACTCACAACTCTTTGGGTGAAGTCACGAGAACTAACTTGTAATAAAGAGTTTGGTTCGAAATTCCTAGCACCTGAAGAAGGCCGGAGCGTACAACGACCGAAACCTCGTACAAGTAGCAACAAGGATGAGAACAATAGTCCGAATAATATAAATACTACCTTATCTCAGAAATATAGACAGATTTAAAAAGTTATTACGAAATTTTTATATATGCTGATCGTTTCAGATAAAAACTGTTGAAAACATTGTGCTCTCTTGTCTAATAGAATTTTGGAACAAACCAGTTTCGTTACTGAAAGAGGAGTGTGTCATTCAGGAACCTTGGAAAGAAAAAATTTTCACGTCAGTGAGTAATTCTAACAAACATCAAATCCTTTATATTTTCAATGTCTATAGAAATTATTGCTTAATGAGCTTTGGTCATTACGGTTTCACCATTTACTGAGCGATTCCCCTTGATTACATTTTTTACTTACGCGAACTCTCCGTAGAGTTCGTTAATAAATTCTTCAAACTGAACACAAATCCAATTACAGAAAAGACGGCGTATTAAATAAGGAGGAAGTAAGCAACTTTACAAGCGGTTCAGTTAGTTATTCGCTTAACTTCCTGCTTTTCAGAGCAGTCGATGTGCGGATGTAATTTCTGGTATTTTTTTAAAATAATTATTAATATTTAGCAGTAACTTACGTTAAATTGTGATGCCCATAGGTAGATCGTCCTGAGCATGGTGGTAAACAGAACTCGGCAGAAAGTTAGCACTTGTTAGGGTCCCAAATATGGGAAAATAGGGAACCCCAAAACTGGGGTCAACACACTTTAAATGTGGGGAAATATTTTTATTGTAAAGGTGCATTTTCATAGTAAGACTGTTAGCAGTACGTTTTTGTAAAGAGGAAAGCTTTTACAAGCATTAATTTTTTGTAAGTTAGAAAAAGGTTACAAGCAATAAGTTTTTGTAAGGAAAAAAAGGTACAAACAATACCTTTTTGTAAAGAAAACATGGGTTACAAGGATTAAATTTTTAATATAAAAAATGGTTATAAGCAATACATTTTTAAACGAAAACATATTACAAGCAATCTATTTTTGTAAAAAAAGTTCTAATGCTCCGCACAAACAAGATAATTTCAACATTAAATGACCCATAAGGAGTTGATGCACCGCTAAACGACAAAAAACAAACCATTAGTAGATTTATAGGGAAACATGACTTGGGGGAAAGTTTGTAACGATTACTTGCATGTGAAATCTGATTTTATGTAATGTTTTCACTAAATCTACAGTAGAGAGAAAAGAATGTCTCTTATGAGCAAATACTTTTATGAAAACAATGTATTTTGAAATAAGTTTTATTAATTAAGACAAAAGACACTTTAAATACAACATACTGGAGCTATAAATTTTTAATTTCACCCGAATAAAATTTATCAGGACACTACATGTTCATACTCTCTTAAGTACAACATATCAGGGCCCCTAATTTTCATTTTCTAACGTATAAGTAACAAGATATTTCAATGTTAGCTGCCTCGTCTTTAAATCAGTATTTGCATTGTGTCATCTGTTTTGAAATGTTTGATAACCGAAATTCTTCAACAGTGTATGAATAAAATCAAATTTTTAAAAAAAGCTATTTCTTTATAATTGAATAATTAGAGCAAAAAGTATTTGTTGCCATGGAGGCTGTGTTATCTCGAACAGCAGCTAAAGTTTCTTATTCAAGAAAAAACAAGCCCCAAACAATATTAATGAGAGAGGAAAGCGAACAGCAGTACTAGAATTTGTGTTTGAAAACCTAATTTAATCGAGACTATAAGCTTACCCTTTTCTCGGATTGTATTTCTCCACAAAATTAGTAAAAAGTAACTTGATCATATATTTGTTTTGACTTTTTGAAATATAACAAAATGGAAATTATGCGAATAGAATTTCATTGTGAACATTTTGAAGACTAAAGCATCTGTTGTCTGTTGCTCAGCGTTGTTATTTCACTTACGCCAAGAAGAGAAAAAATAGGATTTTATTTTATCCGTAATTCAATTAAGTGTAATGAAACTTTCGATAAAACAAATAGATATCTCGACTACAGTCTCAATTAACTTTTATTCTAATTTAATTAAACAAACTCTAGCGAAACGGAAATGATAAATTTAAACTAAATTATTAAATTTCAAATTTGCAAACATAAAATATGCGATTTCACATTTAAAACTTATCTTGTTTTTTATTATAAATGTTTATAAAATTGCTCTGAAGTCTATAGAAGCAATATTATCGGTGTGTTGCGTTGTGAATATCGACTCGGAACGAGAAATCGGGGAGCCGAGTTTGAATTCTAGTTGAATTTCTCGCACCAATAACCTTGGGAAAGGTATTAATCAGTCTCTTACCTCCAGTTATGGGTTAAATGATAGGACAGATTGGGTTCTATAGCGTTGGCTTGCCACCAATCTACTGCAGAAAGCAATAGCAACCTACAGCTTGGATAATCTTATGCCCAGTCAGTCATGTCTCTTTCGAGACATGATCGCTAAAGGTGTGTATCACGTATGACACTTTACTGACTGACTGAATGTATTTAATGTTACTATTAAGCACGAGGTGTGTGTAAAATGCAACTGTCATCAGCGAGGAAATAGAATTGGCGATTTGAATTTCCTGACTCATCTGTTGCGTTCAGTTTTTAAAAAATTAAGAATTTACTTGTACTTGTAGCAGTATTCACCCTCGGAGGGTTGAACCGGCTTCTATGGGACTTTTTCGTTACACAAGTGGTCGCGAAAGGCACATGGTGTGAAGATGTTCTCGTATTAGGTTGCCAATTCTTAATGTAGTAGACTGGTTGTCAACCAAAGATATAGAACCCAGGCGGTCTTTTGTTTTTTTGTTTTTGTTTTTTTTTTACACACAGCTAAGGGAAGAAGAGATGGATTCATACTTTTTCCAAGGTAAGTGAATGTAACAAATTCGACCTCATCTCTCTGATGTTCCAGACCGAGCCGCTACCCATTGCTCCACCCTGCCTCCAAGAAAATCATGAATCAATCTATTCTCCCCAACCCTGGGAATCAGGGTAGACTTTAGCGTTTAGTATTTGTCTATATTTTTGAGGTAGTAGTTACAGTATTTACATTATTCGGGCTACTGTCCTAATCTTTGTTGCAATTTCGGCCATTGTATGCTCCGGTCTTCTTCAGGTGCTAGGAATTTTGAACCGAACCCTTTATTACAATCACTGGGGTATATCATATTCGTTCCTTCAGTAAAGCCTCGATTGGAAGTCATGAACTATCTCCTAACCCAGCAAATTACTTGTTCGCCACTGCTGTAGACTGGTATTGAACTCACAACTAGTCACAAGAACTAACCAACGTCTATATCCACTTTACCATGTGTCCTTGTATTAATCCAGGCTACAGCAGTGGTGAAAAGTAACTTTGCAGGGTTAGAGGGATATAACTCATGACTTCCAGTCGAGGCTTTACGCAAGGAATGAGAATGATATGCTCCAGTGATTGTAATAAAGTGTTCGGTTCGAAATTCCTAGCACTTGAAGAAAACCAGAGCGTACAAAATTAAAAATTAGTCAAATAAAATTTCATAAACTTCTATTAAAAGTGTTTGTTATATTACAAATGTTCTAATTTAGAACCCCCTTAAAAAAAATCGATGAAAATAAGGAAAATAGAGAAAAACCACAACTGATATAGGTTTGTTAAGCTTATCAGCTCGAATTTAACTCTTCTACTGTTGAAGACGTATTCATACAGCTCTTCGAAACTGCTGTTAATGTGTTGCACTCAAGACATTGTGAAGTATCGGTTCTTAGAATTTGTGTTTTAAAATATCTAGAGGTTAGTGTTATCTCCAAACTAGGGTAGGCAAAAGTTAGTGTATAATACGACCGGTTTTGTAACGTATTATCTGTGTGTTAGGGGTGATGTTTAACGAAGTCTCTACTGCAAAATATTTAACCAAAGCCAAAATGGTTGCACTAGTCAGGGTCTTTAATGTCGTTTGTTACCTGAAAATGACAATTTCATATTTTTTCCTAAAACGGGCCAACACAACCAGGCGACAATGCCAGAAACATGCAGCAGTGAACGTGATTAAGTAGCAGACATATTGTACCTGTTAAGGAGATAAATAAATCTGCACTGTATATAACCTGGTGACTCAAACTATTCAGTCCAGAATATGAAAATTTCTCGACCTTGAACTTTGCAAATCAAGAAATTTTAAAAATGTCATTATTTGCACAAAAAATGCAATTGAAGAAAAGTAAGAAAACGATTTTAATTAAATTTTGCTTCAATGTTGATGGGACTGAAATTACTAATAAAATATTTATGTAATTCTTGATATTACAGACAGGGTTTATGAAATACTAATAAATATCTTAAACCTTTCATTTTAATGTTTACATATACAATGAAAAAAATTCTTGAGGTAGGCGGATAAAATGAAATAATTT
The DNA here is from genome assembly GCA_037127315.1 of Ascarosepion bandense. NCBI lineage: Eukaryota > Metazoa > Mollusca > Cephalopoda > Sepiida > Sepiidae > Ascarosepion > Ascarosepion bandense. The sequence goes on from JBBBDQ010000189.1 coordinate 27,999, forward strand.
TATTTTACCGACGAACCTGATATACGTAGATAATGTCTCATCGTTTCATATTGCTACCATCTGATTTGACTACTACTTCACTTAGTATGAGTCATTCTTTGCTTTTTTTCAGTGCCATGTCCTTTAGGACTTAGACGATCATAACTTTCTCTAAATTCTTTTTATTTAAATATCTGTACGTACTGCTATGACTTTTGTGATTTTGTTGCTTATCCCTCGGTTTTGGATTCAAAGTTGTCTTTCGCATGAAGTGTTTGCCACCCAAGGATAGAGCACTATGTATGAGCTATCGCTTAACCAATAAACGGATTTCTGCATTAGCAATTCATGGTGTCGAGTGATAACTGGTGATTAAACACTGACTTTTATCATTTCTACCTAATATATGTTTGAATAAGTTTCAGGACTGAAAACGAGCCAAGATATGAAAACTTATTGGTTAATGCAAGTCTAGATGATTGGTTGAGGCTATTGTATGTACAGTTTGAATGGGTGAGTAGTTAGAACGCGACTGATGTTAATGATCTGGGAGAGGCGATTCTAGCATGCAGCGCTTTTGAAAAATCTATAGCACGTGTTGACTCAAGCACTATGAGCGAAATTTGGGGAGCCGTTGACGGTTGTGCAATAAACAAAGCCACAAGTAATCGTGGCCGAGGGGCTGAGCGTCCTGGTCTTGTTTAGACTTTTGATCGCACTCTTTCCCAGAAACTGTAACTAAGATCTGCTCAGCATAGTTGCACTATAAACCAAAGGTGAGCTCTGTGAGTGTTGAACAAGCACAATTGTGCCTGATCAGATGTCTGCAACAAGGATTGGCTAGCTACCCTAAGAAAATTTTATCAAGAATGTTTTAGGTAGTAACACAAAACTATAATGAGCTTTTTTAATTTTTGCTAGTTCTTATTTTCCTGTTGTAATTAATCACAGCATTTTTGTAGAATTTCCCCCGAATCTTAAGGTAAGAGGATAAAAAAATCACAATATTCGGTTAAGACGTTGTTCATGTAAAACAAATTGCCGGAAAATGTGACAAATTCAAGTTTCATCGGAGATACTTTATTATTCCAATTTAAACTGCTCAATTTAATGGCAGTAGAGTACTCGACCCCAAATACTTTGATAAAAAAAAGAAACGATAAAATAAGAGAAACCAATTATAAATCAATAAAAAAAAAACTTTCATTTACGAATTTAGATAAAGCAAGGAAATTTATTCTGTATGTAAACGTTATATTAACCAGTTTTATTAATAATTTATTAATATTATTAATCCAAGAAGCGAGTTTCAAATGAAGTAACAAATTATTTGGGAAGGTTTTGTTGATATTTCTATGTTTATAAAAAAGTAGCTGAAAGATATTCTTCTTTAATAACGACAAAATAGGGTTTACTTTCATTTTTTATTTATTTACAAACTAAGTTGTTTTCTATACAAAGCATTACCCTTAAAAAGAAAGCCAATAAAAATATGTAAAAAGAAATATTCATAATTCACAAAAATCATACTGAAAACAATCGCATCGGCATATTGAAGCTTTTGCTGGGTATACGTTATCTTTTTGTATGGATATAAAATTCTAGATTTGGTTATTAAACAGGCGCTATTATAACTGTTAGCCAAAAGAAAGTCCCCTTGAAGTTTGTCTAACAAGATTTCATCTTTATAAACACTAGTGAATAATTAGAGCATGAAAAACATAATACATCAATCATTTTTTGAAATCTGAATACCTTTTATATTCTGTCCAAAGCAACAAGGGTAAAACCTTCACTTCGGATCGAACTCTTACAGTTATCTACTGTTCTACGCCAAGACGGTAATATATGTTTACAAAGCATTTGATTAGCACAAGTTTCTTGCAATATGTGAAAAGATTTTAGTACAAAATCGAGATACCAATAATTGCATATCATCATGTACGGCAGTCAAATCTGAAGCAGTCACAAAATGGGGCACTTTAACGTGGTATAATATTTAGCACTTGACTCGCTAGAACCTGTTACAACTGAGTAGTGAGTTCAACCCTCACTGGGTACACCCGTACTTTCAGCCTTCTGCCACATCTAAATCAACTATCTTGACGAAATACCAAATCTTATGATAAATAACATTAATTCTGTCTATCTCTGAGTGGGTGTGTTTGTGCGCGCATGCGCGCTCGTTTGCTCCGTTTAGGGTGCTATCGATGTTTTTCCCAAAATGACTCAATAGTTGAAATTTATTGAGGCTAAATTCTTGTCCTTATAAAGTAACTTTCAAGTACAGCGTCATAAAATGAAAATAGGTTGGTTAAAATAGTTAAAATTTGTCGGCAGTACTAAGTCAGATGTTATGTGTTAAAGATTCCTGATTAAAAATTTACTTTTACATATGTCGATCTCAGAAATTCATATCTTTAGGCTTATTATCTAATTCTAAATATTTTTTTTTAATTTTAAACATTTATTTTACTGTTCGTTTCTACTTATTTTCTGAGAAGATCCACAGAGCTTTTTTGATTTAGACTTATATGAAGAGTTTAGAAATTAATATTTAGAAAAAAAAACATAACAAAAAATAAAGCTGGATTTGTTAATTTACCCCAAATAATGTAAAGTTACTCATCACAAATATTAATTCGCACCAAGAAATTATAAATTTTAAACAAAAATTTGTTTAACTTGACTTGAAACAACTCCTACTCAGAAAAAAATTACTAAAAATCAGGCGTTTATTCCCATTTCGTAAGTGTGGATAATATTCAAGGTACTTTGGAACCTTTTACAATTTAAAAAAAAAATCTGTTTTTAGTTTGTTTATTGGGGAGAGTGAGACACAGACCCTACATTTAAAATAGCCTACCAGTGTCTCCCACATCTCGGGCGATCACAATGGTCAACCCAACCGGAATGTAATGGAAGAGCTCCGATCCGTGAAAATTAAATGAAATTTTATTAAACATAAATTCTTGTAACCAAGGTTATTTGTATTCACTTATGCACAGATACCCTTGGGAAAGGTTAATTCGTCTCTTCCCTCCAGTTATGGGTTAAATAATAGGACAGATTGAGTTCTTTAGCCTTGGCTGGCAACCTGTTAACCGCAGAAAGCAATGGCAACCTACTGCGGGATAATCTTCTGCCCAGTCAGTCATGTCTCTTTCGAGACATGATCACCCAAGTGTGTATCACGTATGGCACTCAACTGACTTAAATTCTTTTGATTTGGGGGGGAATTAACAGGAAATAAAGTTTATGATTTTTTATTAAATTAATGACAATAAATTTTTGACACAAATTCCCTTCCGCATGCTTGCTTCCCCGACGGCTACAGCCCCCAGGAGTTTAAATGTAGGGTCAATAGACACCTCCTAACACACTAACTCACACCCATTCTCTCCAACTGTCTCCCTATGTACATCCTAACTCGTCTATCACCCTCCTTCTGACATTTCCTATACCCAATCGCTCTATGTAACCCCTGCGCTATAGTGGTAGTGGAATGTCTTGCTTGGGGTGACATGATTAAAAAAAATTAAAAAATGGTACAGCTGAGGAGCATGCTCAAAAGATTTCAACCGTTTAAACAACAAAAGATTTCAACCGTTTTTTTATTTTTAGTTTCTAGTTCCTGCAAAAACAGTGGACTGAAACCATCTCTCTCTATGCTTCTGACTAATTTTCTCAACAAAGCGCAAATTTATTAGACTATGTTTGGGTAGAGCAGATAACTGCCCCACTAAACGCTAAACTGAAACACAACCAGAGACGACATCATCTTATTAAGATACTGTAATAGTAGTAATATGCAGACATAATATTTCTCGATTCAATCTTATCTTGACCCAACAGTAATTCATTTTCAGCTGAAAACGATACACGTGTGATATAATAATATATTACTTACCTTCGTTATCTATGTAAGATCTTTCCCCTCATTAAAATAAAAATGGCCACTTGTGAATTGGTCCGTTTAAAAATATATCTTCCGGATTCATCAAGTTACATTCAAGAGAAAATGGCTACAGGTTTTAAAAATATATCAATACTTAACTTGTTTTTCTATTACTGGGAAAGTAAATATTTTAAATATTATTGGAATTGTAAGACTTTCGTGGGGGAGAGAGAGAGAAAGAAATAACAAAAGAATACGTCTGCCTTTTTATGTGAAGTAACAAATTATTTGGGAAGGTTTTGTTGATATTTCTATGTTTATAAAAAGTAGCTGAAAGTTATTCTTATTTAAATAGGGTTGGCTTTCTTTTTTTATTTATAAACTTTAAGCTGTTTTCTGTACAAAGCATTACCCTTAAAAAGAAGGCCAATAAAAATATGTAAAAAGAAATATTAATAATTTCAACGGAAGAAATTTGATGTTTACACCTTCACAAGCATTCTCTTTCCCTAAACACACACGTGTGTGTGTGTGTGTGCATTGCGAACATTTGCACGATTTTTTTTCATCCGAAAGTTTCTTATTCCAACTCCCAGGATGATGTTTTACCGATTACTGCAATCTTAAGCTTTCAAGTCTAGGCTTAACAGGTATCTCCTCTACACATACGCAGAAAGTGGGCCACTTATTCTGTAGCCAACTGCTTTGAGAGGCTGCCGGGTCTTGTACAGGGTGAATATGGCAAAAAAATTCATATATTGTCGTATTGAGAAATAATGTGTAATTTTTATGCAATTAACGGATTAAAAAATTAGACATTATTTCTCAGTACGACAATGTATGTATCTTTTTGCCATATTCACCCTGTACAAGACCCGGGAGCCTCTCAAGGCAGTTGGCTACAGAATAATTACTTCGTTTACGTTTGGGGAACGAAAAGTAAATTAGCAGATAATGACCTCGAAATGTCCTAACAAGAGAAAGGAATTTGTTAAATAAGGTAATTGAGGTTAAATAGTTAGGCACACTTGGGGTGAAAGTGATTGAAAAAAGATTAAAAAAAACAAACAAGAAAAAACAATGCAAGTTAAGACGGAAGGTAAATCTTTTTTAGTAAGACTTTCTATCTCTAGATCGGTAGACATTGATTTTATTTTTTAACTCCAACAGGAACGTCTACTCAAACTCAGTTCCTAGTAAATATAACGCTAGTGTTTTAAAAGTAGAAAAAAAGAGTGATTATTTTTATCAAAACTGAATCGAAAACAAAAATGGACGACCGGATTGTTAATGAGTTATAACTAAAGATTTCGCAGGCATGGAAAGTTTCGGGGATCAAATATCACATCAAATTAAGTGCCATACGTGAAACACGCTTGGGCGATCATGTCTCGAAAGAGACATGACTGACTGGGCAGAAGATTATCCCGGAGTAGGTTGCCATTGCTTTCTGCGGTAGACTGGTTGCCAGCCAACGCTACAGAACCCAATCTGTCCTGTTATTTAACCCATAACTGGAAGGAAGAGACAGATTAATACCTTTCCCAAGGGTATTTGTGCGTAAGTGAATGCAATGAATTCAACTGGAATTCGAACTAGGCTCCCCGATTTCTCGTTCCGAGCCGCTATCCACTGCACCACAACGCACATTTACTATACTCGATCTTTATTCGAAAAGTATTTTCTCATGTCATGTATGGATCGAATATTTATAGCTTTTCACACTCAATGTTTTTCTTATTCAGGATTTTCCCCCTGATTTTTTCTCATGTGGGGGATAAACTTTCTTTTTATTTTGTTTTTGTAGACATCTGTAATGACATTATGTGCGTTGTGGTGCAATGGATATCGACTCAGAACAACAAATCGGGGAGCCGAGTTAAAATTCCAATTGAATTCATGGCATTCACTTACGCTCAAATACCCTTGAGAAAGGTATTAGTCCGTCTCTTCCCTCCAATTATGGGTTAAATAATAAGACAGACTGGGTTCTATAGCCTTGGCTGGCAAACAGTTTACCGCAGAAAGCAATGGCAACCTACTGCGAGATAATCTTCTGCTCAGGCAGTCTATCTCGAAAGAGAAAGGATCGCCCAAAGCCTGTATCACGTATGGCACTTAAATGACTGACTGTATATGACATTTAGATTCAGAAAGTAGGCGATTGTGGCTATCCACACCTTCATGCCTTTTGTTTTGCTTTCTTACTTATTTGTGAACTGGTGTTATACAATCACAAAGAGCTGTAACAAATAACAGAAACCTCATCACTTGAGGACTTTTACCAATAAGTACATCTAAATAAATATCATATGTAACTCGAAGAGGAAATGACATAGTCAAGATATTGACCGACCCTAACTCTTTAAAAAAAATGTCAAAAACACCGCCAATATTAGAAAGAGAAATAACAGTAACTCCATCTGAGAAATCCATTGTCATGAAACATTGTTTTCAGAGAAATTTTGTACAAATTTCACCCGTAATTTGCAATGTATGCCGAATATTTCCTTATAAAGAAACAGCTAATATAACAATTATCATTTGAAATGAAGAGAATAAACTACATTTTCATACACATGACATCCATGAAATGAAGAAAAGGGTAACTCGATTAGCACTGGCTGCTCGGTCAATAAATGTTTCCTTATAAGGAAACAGCTAATATTACCATTAGCCTTTGTGATACTTGTCCCGCTATCCATTTACGTGTCAACTGCTTTTTCGCTGTCTACCCTTGTTTCCTGTGCTTTTACTCTGCTCCGGGAAAGTTAAATTTTCCAATCTTTCTTTTCTCATTATGTGTCACAAAAATTAACATTTTTCGATTGTTAACAGTTAATTTGTTGTTCCTATAATTTTAAAACCTCATATCCTAAATAATCTGACGATGGTATTAACATTTGTTATTAGAAATGTTTCTCTTTCGCTTGAAGTACGAGGGTCATTCAATAAATAAGGTGAATTTTTCGGTATAAGGACTTCTAATACAGATTGAAGCTTACTTTTATTTATTTATTTTTCTTTACTTCCTTTTCAAAGGGATTTAATATTTTTTTGCAGATTGAAAAAAAAAAAAACTTTGAGAGTTTTTTTTAAGATTAACAAAGATGGCCGACCAAGAAGCATGCTCCAGGATTGAACAGAGGTCAGTTATCAAGTTTTTGGTTGCTGAAGGATGTAAACCAGTTGAAATTCGTAGGAGAATGTCAACTGTGTTTGGTGACCTATGTTTCAGCAAAAGAATGTCTACAAGTGGGCTAAATTGTTTAAAGAAGGACGCATCATTGTTGAAGATGAAGATAGGCCTGGGAGGCCTACAGAAGTGAGGTCTCCTGAGGTGATCGAATCAGTCAATGACCTCATTCAGTCTAACAGAAGGTTGATAGTGAATGACAGTGCAAGGACTTTGAGCCTATCTGTTGGGACAGAACACAAAATTGTCCATAATGACCTTGCCTACTCAGCTGCCGGTGAGTGCCAAAGATGCTTACTGCAGAGCACAAACAGAAGAGAGTCGAGTTGTCCCAGCAGTGTCTCTCCGCCTTACAGCTCAGACCTTGCCTCTTCAGACTTTCACCTGTTTGGTGTCTTGAAAGCGTTCACGAGAGGAACGAAGTTTGAAAGTGATGATGAAATCAAAAGTGCTGTGAGCGATTGGCTGAGACATCAGTCTAAAGATTTTTACGCTGAGGGAATACGGAAGCTTGTGCACAGATGGGAAAAGTGTGTGACACTACTGGGAGATTACATTGAAAAATAAAAAAAGTAAGCTTCTATCTGTATTAGAAGTTCTTATACCGATAAATTCACCTTATTTATTGAATGACCCTCGTAGAAGGCCTTATACCGAAAAATTCACCTTATTTATTGAATGACCCTCGTAGAAGGCCTTATACCGAAAAATTCACCTTATTTATTGAATGACCCTCGTAGAAGGCCTTATACCGAAAAATTCACCTTATTTATTGAATGACCCTCGTAGAAGGCCTTATACCGAAAAATTCACCTTATTTATTGAATGACCCTCGTAGAAGGCCTTATACCGAAAAATTCACCTTATTTATTGAATGACCCTCGTATTTTTATTTGTGACAAATTTACAGGTAAAAAAAAATAGAAGTATACTTTAAGCAGTTCTACATTTCAGTAATTTTGTCGTATATTTGCTTACAAGGGAAGGTAAATACATAATTATTTTCTTTCTTCGTACAAGACTTGTCACAGTTTTGATATAGGTATGTTTGAGTGTTTGATCGCTGGATATTCTAGAATCAGCGACATCTTTCCATTGCATTCAAAGAGCTATCACTAGGTAGCACAGTTACGACCACCGAAAAATGAATTTACAGTGGTTTCGGTACAATACTCTTCTGGATTGCTAGATGATCAGGTGATTTCTTTTTACATACCAACTGAAACCTCTACTCAAAAGAATGATCATACCAGTTAGATTTTAACCTAACTGGAATGATACATCGACATAGCACCAGTTTTCATGGTCTAGTGATAAGGTTCACCACTGCAGGCAAGCTCAACTAAACGATGTCTTGATGTAAATAATGGTAGTTAAATAATGTTAGTTGATGACTACGAAACTTACGAAATCCGGTCTACACTTTGAATTGAAGTGAGATTTGTTGCAATGCCCTCACTTTTTTGGGTCGTAACCGCCCTTAGCAGGCATCAGTGGTCCAATTCTTGCCTGATCTGTTGGTGTCAGTACAACTCTCGTATTACTGATGTATGTCTTCTTCTATGGGCCCTGTCCTTTCAGGACGAAGGCGATCATTGTCTTCCACGTCTCCCTATGCTTGGTGGCTCTTAGCACGCCTTCTCCTGTTACACTCTCGTTCCAACATCCACATTCATTAATATGTGATGTCAGTTCTTCAATTTGGCAATGAATGCTGGACAATATCATCACAGATGAAGGAAAAACTTGAAGCAACTGAAATATTGTTCTACAGAAGGATGCTGCGATGATCATGGATCGAGCATGTGAGCAATGATGATGTATGTCTAGAATTCACATATTCTTAGTATTACACTGCTAATGTTAACGAGAAAAAACCTACAGTAGTTGTCACTTCAGACACAGAATACCCCATCTTAAGGTCCCTGGCAATTATTCCGTGCTTAAACAAATTCCACAGTTGTTCTATAGCTGCCCCACCTACTCTACATTTTTACCTATTACATCACACGTACGTCATACGACTGAGTCAAATGTTTTGGTATTTCAGGTGATATGTATTATTTGGCTACTTCAAGCATGATATTAAGTTCGCCAGCACTGACAATGAAAGTAACAGCTATTTGCTATCGCAGTCTTGGCGTTAAGATAGTTATGAGAGAATAGTTTTTCCTAGCGATCACTCGTCCTTTTCCATCAAACGTTGTGACATGTCAGTGAGAAGATCTTTTTTACTAATCAGGCGACTATGCTAGTGTAGCAGAAGCAGCAAATGAGAATGACACTGACTATATTAGCACATTTATTTTGCAAGATGAACTTATTAAGCATTGTATTATTAAAATTTCCCTATACATACGTGTCACTGTGCAGTTGCAAGTTAAAAAAAATTAAATTGTTAAAACATCGATAGTTACATTAGGCTAGGGTGTGCATGTGTATGCTCATGGTTGCACATAGGCGTGTGTATGTATACATATGCGTGTGATAAGAAGACAGCAAGGTCAAAAAGGTTATAGTTTTATTTAAACAAAAAATAAATATGATTCTAGTACCAAAGCCCACCAAGTTTTCGTTACACGTATCAGATTCAAAGGTTTTATGACTATTGTTAGAATGGGGGGGTTGACACAGATCAGTTTACAGGCGTCTTTAATATCAATATAACTTCATTTTAAGTGAGTTTCGGAGACTAACTTTGAAGAGAGCGAGAGAGAGAGCGAGAGAGAGAGAGCGAGAGAGCGAGAGAGAGAGAGAGAGAGCGAGATGCCTGGTTGCCAAGGGCAATGTATTTTGTTTTGCTGATGAATTATATTGCGGAATGCCATCTTGACTAAAAAAAAAAATATCACAATGACTAATAAAAATCACAATGTCTTAAATACATTTTCGGATTTGTTTGTTCTTTTTTTGAAATTCTTTCTTTTGTTATTTTTTTGTGTGAAAAACGATAAGAACACATAAAGCGTGGCGTCCTAACTGATGAGCGGCCATCGACAAATGAACTAATAATGAATAATCATTGTTAATACCACTTTTCAACCTTTATTTGGTGTTACGCATATATGCATAGGCTAATAATTGCTGAGATAGAAAGACAACTGTAGGAACTCCAAGACAAGATAAGAAATAGGTGTGGGAAGAAGGGACTAACTATCAACTGTAAGGAGACCTAATGTATGAGTGTTAGCAAGCGGGGCATCTCAGGATGCGAGCGAGCTGAACCATTTCCTCACAGACTATTTATCCAGTATCTCAGAAATGAAGATAGCAAACAGAATTAAAGCGTGGGGAGCGATGTCTGTGTACGACCTGTAAGAAATAATGCATGATTGTTAGCAAGCTGGACATCTCAGGATGCGAGCGAGCTGAACCATTTCCTCACAGACTATTTATCCAGTATCTCAGAAATGAAGATAGCAAACAGAATTAAAGCGTGGGGAGCGATGTCTGTGTACGACCTGTAAGAAAATGGTATAAAAATATAGATTTTAAAGATTCATACCATAGGTAATTTCTGAGACATCATTTTTAATTGATAAATTTACTAATACTACTGACTTGTGGTTCCGTGGATATCAGCTCGGAACGAGAAATCGGAGAACCGAGTTACAATTCAAGTTTCATTCACTTATGCAGAAATACCCTGGGGAACAGTATGAATCCGTCGTTTATCTCTCCAGTCATGAGTTAAATAGCAGGACAGATTGTGATCTATAACCTTGGTTAGCAACCAGTCTACCGCAGAAAGAAATGGCAACCTACTGCTGGAAAATCTTGTACCCAGTTAGTTATGTCTCTTTCGAGACATGATCGCACAAGCGTGTATCACGTATGAAAACTTACTCTTCATCCGCAGAGCTAGAAACAGACTTCATAAAATGGTTTGCTCGCTTTTTCTTGGGAACTTAAAACCTTTAACAGTTTTACTACACGTTGCCTAAAGCTCCAGCCATAATATTGAAAACTGTCAAAAGAAAGAACACCATGTGACATGGCCATAGATAGGCACGTCAATGGATTAATAACCTAATGAAGAAAATGACTTTTTTCACACAAATATTTAATTTCAACAATATCAATGCAACTCATTCAGGTTATTATTAAGTATAGAGGTTAAATAGTATAAATTTGAGTAAAAGTTTGCCTAAAAACTAACGTGTCGGGCAAGGAGCATATTCATGCTTCTCTTATATTGCTTTCTTTTTATAATTATAAAATGGATAAAACAAACAAATTATGAAACAAATCTCTATTTGTCGTATCACCCCAGGCTATGTAGTTCTTTCTAATTTGCAGCTCTGAATAAATTCTCTTTTCGATATTTTTAAAACCTGTTCCGCCGTCCATTTTCTCAAGGTCTTTACTTATGTCATGGGTTTTTTCCATTTACCCTAAATTTGACTTGTGAGTATCATATTTCTCAAGCCGTCTTTCCTCATTACGTGCCCCATAATTTTAACTGTCTCTTCCTGGTGTTTGTGTTGGATATTGGTTAATAGCGAGTGATTTGACACACAAGTGTAGTCAGTTCAAATGAAATAGCAAGTTCTTGAGTGATCTAATGGAAAGATATATATGAGTGAATAGAATCCACTCATGCAAATGTGTTGGGAAGATCCATTATAGTAACGTGGACTAACCCACCTACTGCATTAGATACTCTCTTACAAATGAGGCAGACAAAAAGGGGACAAAAAGAAGGCAGCCATAAAAAGGTAACATGTCTTCTGTTGGTATTTTCAGTTGAAATCTTTTTGTTTTGGGGAATTGTTGTCATCTCCCTCCCCCTCATGTCATTTCATGTAAGATTTTTATATATTTTTGTATTTATATTGTAAACTTTTGTAATATTTTTATGTTCACTTGGGGTGTTTTTAGGTCCCCTGAATGTTTTGCGGTATTGTGGTACAGGAAGGTTTGGGCGTTGATGGATAAGTTCTTCTGCTGATTGTGGAAAATTGTAATGCATGCTTGGATCGTGAATCAGATTAGCTAGGTATAGGATAGCTAGTGAAGACCATCCTGAGCTTTTTTCCCTCCCCAAATCGGCCTTGTGCCATAAGTATGTACTCCATACTAAATAAAAGCCATATCAAAAGGTAACTTATTTGATTTCTACTGTTAGGTAGGTTTCATTTTTTTTGGTTTTATTTTCTCTGAAACATCGAGTTTTATTCTTGGCAACCTCGGCGTCTTTTTATAGAAACCGCATTTCTGTCGCGTCAAGTCTTCATCTTTGAGAAAATTATACAGCATTCACTACCACAGAGTTGGACATATCACGTAACAGTTTAGTACTCTTCTTTGTTTCTAACGAAGTTTTTCTATCTCTTAATATCACGCTTAGCTTCTAGAATGCACTTTGTCTATCCCAATGCGTCTTTCGATTTCAGTGTCGCATTTTCTGTTCTGTTAGAACAATTCCCAGATATTTAAATTTTTGTGCTTGTTTGTTTGGTTTTTTTAGTATCCGAGTTGTAATTTGCCTTTTGGGATCATCCTTTAGCGAATGAAAATGTATTATGTCTTGCCGCTACCGTTTAGTTCTTTTTTTTTTTCTCGCTTTGTTTCTCTACATTACGTAGGGAGCTTTTGTAGTTTTTTTTTTTTTTTTTTCATGTCTGCTATCAAAACTGTGTCATCTTCATATCTTGGGATTGCCAATACTGAATCCTGGTTGACCATCTAAATTCTCAGAAATGCCTCACTGTATAGGTTTAACCCTCTAGGGCCATTCGTATCATATTTGATACAGTATGAAAACAAGCCTTGAAAGAAATATTTTCCTGAAAAATTTTTTAAGAGAAATATTTTATAAATTTCAAATGAAAGCAGTACTGACTGCTCAGTCAATGAATACCAAATGTTTCCTTATAGGGAAATACCAAATGTTTCCTTATAGGGAAATACTGTATCAAATATGATACGAATGGCCCTAGAGGGTTAATAGGTCCGATGAGACGACATATTCTTCTTACGCCCTTTTCTATTTTGTATATATGCTGAACTCATTTACTATACGAATGCGGCCGGTTTGCTACCAGCGTAGGTTCTTGATTAATCTCCTTCGTAAATAAATCTTTGAAACCTACTTTATCAAATAACTTTGCGTAATCTATAAAGCACAGATACACGTTGAAACATCAAGTTAAAGCCATTACCTCCATTTTGTGCTGGTTGCCTTCTTGAAGACATTAAAACAAAGACTTACTGTTATAATACGCTATTAACGGTTACAATATATCTCGACTGACTCTAATGGTACTGTAACGAACACTGTCAGAACTGACTGAACTTTGATTTTTTTTCTTTAAGAAGTCTTGCCTTGTTCATTTGTGTTACTGGGGTGCCTTATTTATCCCACAACACAGCGATTTTAAAATTCTTGTTATACAGATTATCAGTCGGCGTTAAAATGCCAAAATACTGATGCTGAATATCTGAAAGGAAGTTGACTTGCAGTAACATTCGTTTGTAATGGACTTAATCCATTATTTAGTTCAATGAATGTGAATACCCGCCAGGCCCAACGGAAGGTTTTAAAATAACGCAGTAAATTAAATCTTGGAATATCTGGATAATTGGCCGATTACCTCGAGCATGTTGATGCGGACAGACTTGTAATTAACCACCAGATTATTTTGACGGTTAATGAGTTCAAAAGAACCGACACTTGGGGTTTCGAATTCAATAGGATCGTCTGAAAAAAATTGGGAATCTGTTTTCTTTAATTGCTTGATTTCATTCAAAGACATTCGATCTTCTTTATGTTAATTCTCTTTTCTCAAGTTTGCATTTTGAAGTTGTCTTCCAAGTTGTTTACTTTCAATAGAAATATCACATTCCGGCGCTATCTTTGTAATACAGTGCAACCCTGATATAAGAGAGTTGTCGGGACCGGATAAAAGTCCTCTTTATCCTAATTTCTCTTATATCCGGGGTTCTCTTATTATCGGGTTTATTTTATTTTATGAACATTTCCACAGGTTCTAATTTGGGACCAGAGAAAATCTATCTTATATCCGGGTTATAACTAAGGAGATAAAGACACACTGGTTAAACTTATATGATAACTGAGTGCGCAGATAAAAATATTTTTCGATGAATGTCTGGCCCTCTCTGTCTTTTCAAAATTGTTAAATATATCAAACATTCAACAAAAATGAATGAACGCTATTTCGTGAAACTAAAGTGCGAGTCCTCTAAAAGGATAGACAGATTGATTTTTTATGGTTTACCAAGCATTTGCAGGCTATTTAAAGCCTTTGATATTTTTTAATCGTAAGATTTTTTGGTAAATTTTCGTTTCAGCTCCTGACGGCTTTTCTTCCTTCAAATTTATCCAAAATGACATTATCTCTGTGCAAATGTACATGCTGAACTCAAATCAACAATTAGTTATTGAAGAAACTTACCTTTTTTTATCTAAATGTCCATAAAAAAACGAACTATATCTCGCACTTTTTCTCTAAAGCAATGCGCTATTCTATTTCTACGCTTATTACTTTCATTACAGGAAGTACATCGCCTGAAGTTTCAGTAAAGGAAGAAAATCGACCAAAAATACACCGAAATTTCTTGTCCTACACAGTACGTCATTCTGAACTTAATTACATTACTTCGTGATAGTTACGGGAGAGAAAAGTGCGAGATATAGTTCGTTTTTTTATGGTAGGTTTCTTCAATAATTAATTGTTGTTTTGAATTTAGCATATACATTTGCACAGAGATAATGCTATTTCGGATAAATTTGAAAGGGGAAAAGCCGTCGGGAGCTAAAACGAAAATTTGCCGATTTTTTTCAGATAATAGTGATTTATTGATGCAAGCTCTTTTATCAAACTCATAGCTGTGAGAGAAGAGATGGTTCATACTTTTCCCGAAGGTATTTGAATATAAGTGAATATAGCGAACCCAATAGGAATTGAAACTCGGATCTCCGATTTCAAATGCAAACCGTCATCCATTACCCCACCACACATCCGATCTTACAGCACATGGTATTCCAATGTGGTCACCTCCCCTACACACTAACTAGGCTCGATGCTGCTTAACTTTGGTGTTTGTATGAGGACAGGTCTGAAACTAAATAGCATATTTGGAATATTCGGCTTCTGACATTTAACAG
Organism: Ascarosepion bandense; assembly: GCA_037127315.1. Classification (NCBI taxonomy): domain Eukaryota; kingdom Metazoa; phylum Mollusca; class Cephalopoda; order Sepiida; family Sepiidae; genus Ascarosepion; species Ascarosepion bandense. The sequence continues at coordinate 43,203 of JBBBDQ010000189.1, forward strand.
TTTCTATCTTGCAAGTGATTGATTGATTGATTGACTGATTTGTTTATTTAACTGCATATCAACAACTTATGTGTCATTTAATGCAGAAATGTAATTTTCTTCTGAGTAATATAAATTTTATATGTTATTCTACTTTCACAACTGAATACATGGTAGATCATATTCAGCTTTTGTGCATACACATGTTTCTAAGGGAACATAATTAATACGGGTAGTGTGTTTTATGCTGTAGCTTTTTTGAAGTTATATTTTGGAATACAGTTTGATTTAAGAAATTGTAAAATATTATATGGATTAATGTCATAAACGAGTTCTTGATTGTCTTTTGTTTAGCTGGTTGATTTTGTTTCGTGGTCTCTCAAACTATCGGTTATTTAATGCTGTAATCTAAAATTCTAATTATAGATTAATTTTATTTATCATTTAATCACGGTAGTGGTTGAATATATTCTTAAGTCTAACATGGATCCCACTGCCTATTCTCCGATAGACAGTATGGTTTCCGGTTCGCCAGATCTACTAATGACATGTTAACGGCCATCACAGAATACATACACCAAGCTCTTGATAAAAATTGCAAAGCTCGAGCTGTTTCGCTGGATATTTCAAAAGTAAATGACAGAGCGTGGCACGCCGGCCTTCTGCGCACGCTACAGGGTTATGGTATATTTGTATGGTTGTTTGACAATCAAATCTTATCGAATCGTGTAATGAAGGTCGTACTGAATGGGTATGCTTCCAAATCCTATCATAAGAATGCGGGTGTCTCTAAAGGCTTTATCCTAGGCCCTACGCCTTTTCTGATTTTCATCAACGATCTTCCTGATGCAATCAGATCCAAAGTAGGCAACTACGTTGATGACACCACCATTTACTGCCGCCTAGTTTAGAAATCTGACTATGCTGACATAAATCTTGCTTCTGCTCTTGAAAATGTTTTGCAGTCAGTGGTAGACTGGGGTAAGTAATGGCTCGTAAATTTTAATGCTTCCAAAACGAAGTAGCTTTTAACCACCATAATCTTTCCTACCCGCCGTCAGCATGGATCACGCTAGTTTCCCTGAAAACAATACACTGTGCCACTTCGGCCTCACTCCATCAGCTAATCGTAAGTGGAACGACTACATTAAACTAATAGCTAAATCTGAATCTAGGAAGGTCGGGTCCCTGTGTCGGGCCAGGAGGTTCTTCTCTTCTGAATCCATCATGCACACATACAAATCTACCATCCGCTTGTGCATTGATTACTGCGGTTACGTCTGATCGGGCACCCCTGCTATTCATTTGGGGGTTTTCAACAAATTACAAAGAAGAATCTGCAATGTAGTCGTTCTAGACCTGTCGGCTCGACTCCGATCTCTTTCTCAACGATAAAATTTGACTTCCCTCTGTCTCTTCTACAAATATTTTCAAAGATTCTCCTCCGACGAGCTTAGCTCTTTGGTGTCCCCTCTGCACAAATTTACTCGAGTTACTGGACTAGCAACAAGGTTCCACTCTTTTGTTGTGAAAACAAGTGTAGCCACAGCTACTGTGTCAGCTTCTTTTCTCGCACTTCCCATCTGTGAAACTCCCTTCCGTATTGTTGCTTCCCTGATAGCTACAGTCTCTAAGAGTTTAAATGCAACGTCCGCTATCATCTCTTATGCCATTGACGCCCATCCATCTTCTCAATTTACACTCTTCTCACGCAGCTCTCTTCATTCCAATGTTCCCGTCCTTATCCATTCTCCAACACCCACTTCTCCTCTCTTCACTCTCCTGTGCACTACTGTCTTGCTTGGGGTGAGACGGTTATTAATACATAAAATAGCATCATAAGAATAAAAGTGTAACACTGATTGCATGTCATAACTATTAAAAAACAAGGTAATGAATGTAATGTAATAGACAAATTGATTGTTTTTAAATGCTATTTGTGTGTTGTGGCGTAAGAGATATCGGCTTGGAACGAGAAACCGAAGAGATAAGTTCAAATTCTAGTCGTGTTCGTAACATTCACTTACGCACAAATGTTGAGACGGTATGTATCCATCTCCCTCCACACACACATACACAGGAGCTATGAATGAAATAGCAGGACAGACTGGATCCTATAGTTTTGGTTGACAGCCAGTCTACCGCAGAAAGAAACGGCAACCTTCTGTGCATCTCATATGTTAACCAACTGAATGAGAAATTATATACAAAAGTTTTCCCCTTTGCAAGTGAATATCATTTAACCTGGTTTAAAAAACAAATTAACATTTCTACCTGAATTATGACGTCTCTGTATTCATTATTTATATCACTGAAAGGAATAGTAGTAACTAGAAAAGAGGAAATGATACTAATACCTTTTTTATGTGCCGTGTTTCTTCAGGCCATAACCGATTATGACACTCTACAACTTCCGTTTCTTGTAGCTCTAAGCAAAGCTTAACTACTTATTATCCCTTTTTTGTTCTGCTCTGCCATTCATTGACACAAATTCACTAGGTAGGTTACTACTACTATTACTACTAATAATAGATAAAACTGATATTACGAATACTACTAATAATATTACTATTTTTATACTACTACTAATAATAATAATGAACATTATACTACTAATACTATTACTTCTACTACAACCGAGAAGAGTGCGGATCTACTGAGGAGCCTGCAGGGGTGTAATGTAGAAAAGGCCAACGGGCGATAGCCGTGGGTGCGAAATTCTTAGGCGCAAAATTAAAAAAAAACATTTGATATAATAAATGAAAAAATAGCGGTGATCGAATTTTCTAATAGTATATATTGATCAAAGGATATTAAAGATCTTGTGGTGGATAAAAAAATCAAGAATTAAAAGCATTTTGGAAAAACCCAACTAAAACATACAAAGTAAAATTATACACCCACAAAAGTGGATTCAAAAGACTAAAAACATTTTTGATAAACGCAAACCATGACAAATTTCACAAGTTAGTGTGAAAAGCAAAATTCTGGATTCTAATTGGATAGCAAATAGAGAATTCGTATATGACATCAGTTATACGTTGTTTGTTTTTTTTCACACCTAAAGTGAAAATGCTCGCTGGAGCCGGTCACATGATCAGATTAACTACTTAAGGACATTCAGTGACCAGTCAAGACACAGAGTCAGATGGAAGCAGCGAGAGATGCATCTAAAATGTAGCTTAAACTTCAAGCGACTCGAACATTATCCACTTTCTCTTTCCTTCTCGTGTGCTGATTCCTTTTACTTCTCCATCCAAAGATATTCCTTCGAAACAAACGCTCATGGTTTCATATATTTATTTTAAATATATTTAGACAGTTTTTTCCCGATATTTACTCGAACCAATTACACATTATCATCACTGAACATTCAGTTATTTGTGAACGACTTTATTCTAGTCATTTTCCCTCTTCTGTGCAACCAAAACATCTTGCATTCTAATAACATAGCAAGCAGAGATTAGGACACGGGCCGGGGCCGGGGCCTCATCAACCTCGGCTGGGTCAAACTGGGGAGAAGGTATAATGTTTTTAAAGGACCGAAACCGTCAATGAACCAGGGTAACATCACTGATGATGTGTCCTAACCGCATCTAAATTATGTATTTTGCAAAAAAAACAAAACAAAAAAAAAAACAATTTTCATAACTTTTCAGATTATCATCATTATAATACTTGATTATGTCATTAAAAGATTCTCATAATGAAATTTACACTTACAGCGTAATAAGAGAGCTCAATAGAGCTGCTTAAGTATAACAAGTTGTTGATTTAAAGCCAAATAAAATGCATAGAAATGATAACATAAACATGCTTCCTTATTTTGAAGATTTAGTTCTTTGCATCTAAGTCTCTGGCAAATGTAGGCAGATCGTGAAAAATAAAAATGGGATGGAACTTAGATCTCCGAGTCATTATCCATTACTCCACCGCACATCCAATCTTACATCACCTGGTATTATCCCGCCGTCACCCATCTAAGGCTCGATGTTGCTTAACTTCGGTGATCGTACAATATTTCAATGCGAAGCAGCAGTAAGCCAAGGTTTTGTTGGTATTAATATTTAAGAATCTCAAAACCAAGCAATAAAACTACTTGGCTTAGGCCGTAACACAACAAAAATATGATACGGAAATCACAAAAGATGTCTAGAATTTATTGATTTGTTTCTTAAGGCTTAACCCTTCGGGAGTTATTTAAAGTTGAATATATATTTCGGATTGGTGGAGGTTGCTTACAGTAGTCTTTTATAAAACAGAAAAGTATTATAACAAGAAAATATCGCAAGAAACAGCAAGAAATGAGTTTTGAATTACTATGTATTATCTAATTTTCAATATGGCAGTTAATGTTGGACAATTTCTTCAGAGAATGGGCAGAATATGCAGGAAACGTTAAAATCTTAAAAAAATGGTGCTAAAAAAAAAGAATGGTCTTACAATCGCAAAGAATCGGATGACATTTCTGACATACGTAGTGAGAAGAAAGTACTTGAAAAATTTAACAATCGAGATATGACGAAAACAAGAGAAGTAGAAAAAACAGCGAGTAATCTCCATTACGAGCTTGTGTGAATGAATTGAGGAAGTAAAACAAAGAACGGTAATGGTTCAGAAATTACTCAGAGTAACAGAAACTGGAATTTTTGGAGAGCCATAATCGCTTAAGTGCTGAAAAGAATTAGGATATAAAAAAGAATAGTTCATTTATACATAATTTACTCTAACAAAATTAATCCTTAGATTGACTAAATAAAAAGCAAAATAAAACTTGCTGATTATTTTCTAACTTGTAACAGAAATAGTTGAATTTTCTAGAACACGTAATAAGGAGAAAAGGTCTGGAGAATCTAACGCACGCAGGACATATTAAAGACAAGATGATAGAAGAGAAACTTGTGCGGAACAAACTTGTGCAAATGGATGGCAGAACAGGAACTAGGAGGGATGGGAAAAAGACAAATCTTGCTAAGAGTTACAATGGATAGGAAGTCATGGAGAGTCATTATCGCTTGCGTCCTGGATGAAAACGGCACTTGAAAGAATATTATACAGATATACTGGAAGATATACTCAAACTTATATTTAATGTATAAATTGAGAGTAAACATGTTTCAATCCAATTATTTTATTTTTTGTTTCACTGTTAATAAAAACAAACGTGTTTTCTTTTAATCTATTATTGTTATTGTTATCATTATTGTAATAACTTTGGTATAGTTTTTGTTACCAGTATTTATTTATTTTTTTTTTATCGCAGCTCACACTGTTTTTCTACGTTTATAAATGAGAAGTGCTGATCAGAAAAAAGCACATGTTTCTTTTGAAATTACTTCCGTTTCCTATGAGAGCCCGCCAATGATACGGGTGGCAAGGAAATCTCTTGCAGACAGTCAATCAAATGTAACATTATTTTTATTAATAATAATTGAAAACGATTTATCTACGAAAAATAAGATATATGGTTAATTAAAAGCAGTTTTCTGTTGATATACGACTGCATTTTTTTTCTGAATTTATGGCGAGTGACAAATAACGTATATTTTAAATCAAACACAAGTGCAAATCAAAGAATTTTAAGCTTTTTATAAAACCAAAAATGCAATGGAGCTGCAATATTTTGGCTGGAGCTACACAATCTTCACTTTACAACTTTGGACGCAATTTAAAAAGTGTTTAAGTAGCATTCTGGGTGTTGAATGTTCTTCAAAACTACAAACTCTTTTCCGAAGTCGAAACTTTGCAAACCTATCGCTGTTTTTATGGCAAATCCCAAATTTACGTTCGCGAATTCCAAGAGTTTAGATTTTTACGGCTCGAATCCTCCATGCCACATACACAGAGTCGAATCAACTTAATTCACTTCTTATTCCATTGATAAGTTCCACTGAGATTCTTCCGAATTTTTTTTCTCACCCCCTTTCTTTCTGGTCCGTCAACCTGGCGACTGGACATGCTTTGAGGTATTTCGCCCTCTCTCTCTCTCTCGTAACTTACTTTGCCGGCAGCTATCTAAAAAAAAAAACTCCAGGATAATATACGAAATTTTCCTAACTTTTTCAAGTCGGTTTCTCTGCAATTGGTAAGTTAGTTCTTGAATGGTTGTATTTTTCCTGTTGATTTATCTGATTTTACTTCACTTTATTTAATTTTAATTCTTTTTGTTTTTGCCTCTTATTTTTTCTATTTATTTTTGTTACTAACCTAAGTTCCTTGCTAGATTTCGTAAATTGTTTTTTATTCTTAAGGTTTGTTTTGGCTTATACTAAGTTAAAAATTAGTAAACGCATGTTTTTTTTCAATTGGAGTAGATAGTACCTACTATGCCCGGTCTCACACTTCACCCACTTCTGGACAGGAGTAGAGGTGATCGCCTTGTTTATTGTTTAGGAAGGTTCCCGTTTCATCTCTCTTTTTCGGTCCTGATGTCGTTTCGGCTGGAAGCTCTTTGCAGTTTCCGCCCACGTCTGTTGAGGGGCGGGGGCTCGTCAATTTTTCCCTGTTTGGGATGTGGTTTCCGGCTTTCCCTTTTCCAATCTTTTCACTCTTTTTCCTTTTTTTTTTTTGTTTTCAATTGGAGTAGATAGACTAACCTATCGCCCGGTTAACGCTCCACCCACGTCTATTGAACAGGTGAAGAGACTCATCCCTTGTTCTCTGTTTAAGATGTGGTTTCCGGCTTTCTCTTTTCCAATCTTTTCACTCTTACGTAGCCCCCTGCACATCAGTGGCGTTACTGCCTTGCTCGGGGTGATATGATTTAAAAAAAATATTAGTTTCCTATTTATTTATTTATTTTATTTATTTTTTCGGAAGAGGACCAACACAATTAACTAGTACTCTACTGAAAGGTTCTTCAAAAGCTGGAATAGGTTTCAGAGGGGCGGACGGAATCTTTTGATTAGGTTTTCCAACCATCTGGCATGTGCGGCAGGAGTTACAGCAATTGACGACATCCTGTCTAAGTTTCGACCAGTAAAAATGATTTAATATTTTTTCACAGGTCATATTTATTCCTAAATGTACTGACATTAGAGTTTCATGAGCTATGTTTAATATTTCTAGTCTGTATACTTTCGGGACAACTATTTGGTTTATTATCTTCCACTCCTCATTTAGACTGGCATCCACTGGGCGCCATTTCCTCATTAAAATGCCATCTCTCATATAAAAACATTTTTTTAAAACTTTTCTTGCTTCTTCTAAAAGGGAGTATTTTATTTTTTCAAAGACAAACTTCAGGATCTTTTTCTTGTTAAATGACAAGTTGTTTTTATTTTATTTTTTCAATTGGAGTAGATAGACTAAACTATTGCCCGGTTCACACTCCACCCACGTCTATTGAACAGGTGAAGAGGCTCATCCCTTGTTTCCTGTTTAGGATGTGGTTTCCGGTTTTTCTCTTTTCCAATCTTTTCACTCTTACGTAGCCCCCTGCGCATCAGTGGCGTTTTAGCCTTGCTTGCGGTGATATGATTAAAAAAAAATTAATTTGTGGAAAGGCCTCTTGAGAGAATGCTTCTCCGATAGTTACAGTCTGAATCTCTTCCAGTCTGGCGCCATATATCATACTTGATCATATTTTCCCACACTTCATCCTCTTACCACTATATAACAATCTAATTCAGTAACCCTCTACCTTGAGTAGTTCTTAGGCCTTGCATAGAGTAAAAATTGTATTAAAAATGTTTATTTGCATGTCAGTTCATTTTTTTTTTTAGATTTCCAAAATAGTTTCAATATATTTTTTTACATCTTTGGATATTTCTATCACACAACTTAGTGACAACTTTAAAATTTCCTCACAGATGAAGAACTGTGAGCAAACAGGAATGTAGTTCTACAGAAGGATGCTGAGAATACCATGAATTGAACATGTGAGCAACAAAGAAGGTTTGATGAAAATGGAAACAAAAAGGACACATATTTAGAATCAGAACGAGACAATTACAAGAGCATTTTATGCTTGAAGGAACTACTGAAGGTACTAAAAGACTTAAGAAAGAAGTGAATAACATGTAACAAGCTTGTGTAAATGACTGGCAGAACAGATATTAGGAGAGACAGAAAAATGGCAAACATTGATAAGTGCTACAGAGGACGGAAGGTTGTGGAGAAATATGAATTCTCATATCCTGAAGGAATCAGTCAGTTAAGTGCCATACGCGATACACGCTTGGGCGATCATGTCTCTTTTAATCCATGACTAACTAGGTAGAAGATTTTCCCGCAATAAGTTGCTATTTTTTTCTTCGGTAGACTGATTGCTAATCAAGCCTATAGAACCCACTATGTCCTGATATTTAACCTGTAGCTGGAGGGAGAAGAGATGAATCATACCTTTCTCAACGAATTGAGCTGGAATTCAGAATACGGTATGTAAAAGTTATAGTTTTATGGCAGAACAAATTACTTCTAAAGTCAAGTGAAGGAATTTGGTTTAAAATAATAAAAAAGGTAATCGAGAAAAACAGACGAGACGTTTGCATGAGAAAGGAATGCCATTAAGGTTTGTGTCAGTTAACAGTGAACACGAATACTTGATTAGATGTTGTTGCCTAGATAAATAAATGGATACTTTTATCCGGAAACTCAAGTCGTTATAGCACATACGTGTGAATTTCTGAGACTCACTAAACATGGTGATAGAGGAATTCGGAAAGACGTCATCGACGCACAAATGTATTAAAACTTAGATAATGTTAAGAGAAAAAGATGCTATGTTTGCTCTTTCGGAAGTAAAGTATTTTAATTGATTCACAAGTGAATGAAAATGTAATTATGCTGTAATATTGTAGTTTTGCATGCTATGCATATTCATACACATGTCTTGAGACACAAGCTAATATATCAAGGCAAACATGTAGAAATGCATGTGCAATGTCTTTATGCACAAGTGCATACAGACAAAAAAAAAAACAAAAAATACACGCACACACACACACACATATATATTTATTCATTTCATTCTAAGCAAGGCATAAAACACCGCTAAGCCTTAAAAGTTTACTGAATGTGAAATAATGAAAAACTGGAAAGAAAAAAAACATTAAAGAGAGATAAAATAAAAGGACAAGACAGAAGATAACGTTTGACATTGCATTTACATTTTTGAAGATGAAAGTTGACTGCATAACAAGAGACCAGAATACATTTCTATAAGTAAGGAAGTGCGAGAGAAGATGCTGTTAGAATAGAAGTTACGCTTGCATCAACTGTAAAATACTGAGACCTTGCCGCAAAATTGGTACAGCGCTTACATTTATAAAGTCGTGCTACCAAAGAGGAAAGAACATCAGAAGAATTACCATGAAAATGTTTATAGAAAAGGCATATAAAAGTTACGTTTTGACAGCGGGAAAGTGACTGAAGTTGAAATGCCATGTCAGGACCTATAACACTGCAGATTCTTTGTATTTTATCAAGAATCTCTAATTACATAGAAGCACAAGACCAGATGTGACAATATTTAATGCATGAACGACTGATAGGCTTATGTGTAAAATAGATACTGACGAAAAAAAAAAAAAAAACTTTAACAAGAAACAGCGGCCCAACTCCCTTGCAGTAGGCCTAGCAATTGATTCAATATAACCTTTGTGCTTCAAGTTAGCGGAAAACATTAGCCGAAGGAAACGTAATGTCAATCTTCATTAGGTTATTGTCAGCGATACTATATATCACAAAACACTGAGATCAATAATAAATGGTGTCAATGAACAATTTCTACTTAAGTGTTTATGCTCGACTATCTATCTATCTATCTATCTATATATATATATATATATATATAATGTATACACACACAGGTCAGTGATACATTTATGGTTGTCTATTATATTATTTTAGCGATTATTCCATTTGTAACGTTTATGTTTCAAATTATTCCAGGAGCTATTGAGTGGAAATAATTGTTGTTCCGGATACAGTCTTGACTATTTATAGTGTATCGTAACTTGATTATTGTTGGCTGTTATTACTTTTACTTGTGTTTATGCGTGCATTCATAGTTTATTAATTTTTTTAGTATTTAGCTAGCTTCTTTACAAAGCATTCAAATATTTATAGTCACATACAGTTTATCTCTAATATTGAGCATTTTAGTTCATAAATATAGCATATCTATAACGCATAAAAGCAGAAAAAACCATGAAGAGTGAAGACATCACAAAAATGAAACTGTGAAGAGGGCATGTCTTAAAATAATACTACTCAGCTTAGTGACAAACGTCTCCACATACATTATATATATTATATATACGAGATATGTTCGAAAAGAAACGAGACTTGTGTCACAATTTATTTTAGTTCCAAACAACAAACTACATAGTTTCCCCTTCAAGGTCTTCTCGATTCTAATGCACTTTTCAATTCTTCTCTGCTACTCTTCTATACACTGGTGGAAGGAATCTTCTTGGACGCCTGTCAGCACCGTCGTTAGAGCCAGCTTAACGGTCTCCACATATTCAAAAAGAAGTCCCCCTGATGATCCTCTTGATCTTGGACAAAAAATAAAATTCACACAGAGTATGTTCCGTTACGGCGAGGTTCTTTTCTGTCGGGAACTGTAGGATGCTTTGAGCGTTGGGGATAGATGCACTGTCGTGGTGAGGCAGTCACAATTAGTTCTGCGACAAATGCATGTGAAAAATGAAGTGTCATGGTCAAAGAATTGTTGTAGAGCAGCTAACACCCCTCTGGTGCTCTCAAAAATGGAATAGTCTGTAAACTGGAGTGGCTGAACAACGATTAATAGCAGTCTGGGAATTCGGAGTGTCATTGACGATTAATGTCGGACTGTGCTCTCTGAGACTAACCACTTAACCTCCCTACTCTTCTATTTGTTGTTCTGTTTGCTGGTGTTTGTCTTATTTGTATTAATATTCATTAGCCCAGTTATTGTAGTGTACATACTCAACACATCTTTTAGATATTGTCCTGCCACCTTAGCGATACTATACTAATATTACAGTTATATGCACTCAAGATATTATTTTTGATGATAACACAGTCCACATTCCTCTTTCACTCATAGCTCACGCAGTACCAAGTCCCGTTACACAGACTTTCTGCGTGTGTATTATATACGTATATAGTGCAGAGATTTTATCAGCTCAAACCATTTCCGAAATCAAGAAAATCATTATTCTAATATTTGGCCCCAAAATACTGATATATATATATATATATATATATATATATATATATATACACACACACATATATATATATCCTCAAATCGAGAATTATTCAAACTACTTGTATACGCACACACAGACAATTAAGCGAATCTAATTATTAGTAAAAAAATATTACATTCTTCACGAAATAAAAACAAACTTGCTTTGAAATTGGCCATTTTAAATCGAGTTGTTATTTGCTATTATCCACCTGCTGGCTCTTGAGCCAAACTTACTACTGTTATGTCCACCAAGTCAAACCAGGAACAGTCGGGTACATTCAAAAAGATACAATACTGATTAGTACTTTTACCTCTTGTAATATAAATAGCATACTGTCCATTACAATAAAATTCTGTACGAATTGGGCGAATACAACTGTTTGCTTATAATGATTAATTAAATAAGCATGCCGCGGTATAAACAAATGCAAATATTAGCAGCCCACACAGCGATATGGCACGAGCATGCGCAAATAGACACGGCGTCAGTGGAAGATTGTATTGAAAGCATCAGTATGAACGGAATGCAAGATACGTTTGGTTATTACGCCCTTTGGCTACCATCTCAATTTCCCACAGCACTTGGTGTGTTTGCACCAGTCACGTGACAGTAGAATGTACTTATATCCCTAATCCAGTATTAATTTTTTTCGCTTGTCTTGTATTAAAACTACCCCAACGGCATTCGTTGCTCCGGGGCAAAACACTATTTTAAGTGCATACGTATTGGGGAAGGTCACAACCACATTTACGTAGATTATTCATAATCAAGCAATTTTGATTCGTGATTTTAAAAATCGCTTCAAGTTTAAAGAAATTAATTTGAATAGAATGTTTGGCTAAATATTAAGTTACTAAAATGAAATATAGAGAATTATGATATTATTCCGGAAATAACAACAGCAGAAACATAAAATGAAGCCTTGAAAATGGATACAGAAAGAAATGGCAAAAGCGCTTGGGACTATGAAAACTATGGACAGTTTTTATATTCCTTATTTTTAACGAAATGGAAAGGGTTAGGATGCAGAAGAAACTTAATAAAAAATGTAATATCTTCCTTGTCAGCCGTATTCAATGACAGGTGTTTAAAAGTAAGGCTGCTTCCCAAGTGCATATATAAGTTGAATATATGGATCGAAATCCGACAAGATGAACAGAATAAGTAAAAAACAGGTAGGAAAATGTGTCTTTAATCTAACACTTTAACAAACTTATGACGAATGATATTAATTTTTTTAAAATCTTTAAAAATACAGAGACTGTATGTTATTGAGGTATGATTCCTTCTTTCGTAATTGTTTGGTACATGGTATCACCTAAGTTACGGGACTTTTGAAATAGTAATTCTCTCTCACACACACACACACATATATCAATATATATATATTAGTCCAGCCCTTGAAAAGAGCGTTTTGAGTGGAAGGGGTGGAAGTGGGAGGCAAGTAAAAATTTGCACGCTAAAATTAGCTCACATTAATTCACAGAGTAAAGGAAAATGGGCCTAAAGTTAAAATCTGGAACGGTAATTTTCGAAACAGTTGAGTCTTTCTCATTAGGAAGATTGATGCAGCACAATCTTCTGACACAATTTTCTTTCTATTTGGTCTTAGTCTCCAATAAGTCGAGTAAATATCACGAAATATATATTGCGTGACGTCATTATCGTGAGAGATTGGGGAATCCGATATCTTTTACGGTAAAGAAAATAGCTGGAGCAGTTTTAGGCGTTGGAAAATGTCAAAAGCCGGTAGAGATAGTTGCCAGTTTAATCTTTCCAAACTATGACAAGAAAAAAATAATTACTAGTATAAATTATTGTGCTTAGTTAGAGAATTTTGAAAATGTAAATTAAAAATAAAAGGATACGTTTTGGAGTTTACTTAACGTCTTTTTTTACCAATGGCGATAATCGAACACATGTAAAAGTCCAAAATCTCAAAGACTGCTTTTGAAAATGGACAGGCTCTCTTCGCCAGGAAAATTGGTTCTACAAAATCTTCGTATACAATTTCCTCTCTTTTTTTTTACTTTGTTCTGCATGATGTTTTAGTAGATATCATTTAGTATGCATTGTATGACGTCATTGTTGCAAGAGGAGGATCCGATGACTTTTGAGGTTAAACTGACATTAAACATAAAGTCACCGCCTTTAGTGTACTTTTAGCGTATAAGGGAAGGCACTGTAAAGTTGTAAGAGCGACGGAAGGATTCCCAAACAAATTTTGGTATTTGGTTAGATTTTGGAAAGTGGGTCGAATCAAAAACTGTTCTGCTTCCCTTTGTATTTCACATGCATTGCATTAAATCCAGATTTTTACATAGATGAAATGAATGAAGTTCAAGTCGCCTACATAAAACAAGAAGAAACCTTTATGCATATGGGCAATTGACGACGTTTTAGAATTTTTATATCGAGAAAATATTTTTTTAACTGACTCCTAACAGATACATTTCTTGAAATTATTGGATGAGGCTGAAATAGCTAAAACAGTATAGCTTTTATGCAGTGAAAATTGTGGTAAATGGCTGGTTTTCGCAATTGTCATTGATGTTTTTTGCGAAATAAAAGAATAAAAGTCATATAATTAGAATTTAGAATTCTCTAGCCAGTGTTTTTTATGGCCAATTCTGTAAAACAGCTGCTACTGGCAAAAAATATTGCCAACTAAAAGAGACACATGATAGAATCATATATAAAATTTCATTTTTGGTATTTTCTAATTATAAAAAAATGTACATTGCTATTCTGTAAGGAATGCTTTCAAATTATCCCTGCCTGAAAATAAAACATATTCAAAGAACCCAATAAAACCGTTCGATCAAAATAGTCTTTTAGGTACAAAAGAAGATTGTTACACCTTTTTGCAGCAGTAATGACATTGCCAGGAAAAGAAAATACGTGACGTCCAACTTACATCGGCCTAGTATGTGACATTGTAAACTTTGCCACTTCTGTGGCGCCACTACTGAGAGGCATTACGCAGAGTTTTAAAGGGTTCTTCTCTACTGTCAGGTCTCTGTAGGCGGCAATATATGTCGATTTTCCTGCATAAAGGAATTGAGTAAAATATCTCACCTTCGCACGCTCTTTCATATCAAGCGCCGTTTTTCCAGACTTTCATTCAGATGCTGTCCGTAGCAAAATAAAAAGCGTCATTGTCGGAACATTCAAACTACTATCATACCATCAACACCCATCTCAGACCTCATGCAAAACATAAACTGGGATTTTTTTTTCTATAATCGTGCCGCCCCAAGCAAGGCATTTTACTGCCATTGTTGTGCAGGGAGTTTACATAGGAGAAATGTCATGAGGAGTGAGAGGTTGCAGGGGGTGTCAGGAAGAAAGTACTGATGAGAGTGGGGTAGACGAGGAGGAATGTTATGAGGAGTGAGAGGTTTCAGGGGGGTGTCAGGAAGAGAGTAGGAGAGGGAAGAGAGTAGGAGAGGGAAGAGAGTACTGATGAGAGTGGGGTGGACGAGGACGAATGTTATGAGGAGTGAGAGATTGCAGGGGAGTGTCAGGAAGAGAGTAGGAAAGGGAAGAGAATACTGATGAGAGAGGGGTGGACGAGGAGGAATGTTATGAGGAGTGAGAGATTGCAGGGGAGTGTCAGAAAGAGAGTAGAAGAGGGAAAAGAGTACTGATGAGAGTGGGGCGGATGTAGAAAAGCATGAGAAAGAGGGTGTAAGATGACTATTGACTTTACATTTAAATTCTTGGAGATTGTAACTGTCAGGAAAGTAAGTATGCGGAAGAGAATTCCACAGGCGGGAAGTGCGAGAAAAGAAGCTGATGGAGTAGAATTTGCGTTTACAATTTATTGGTTTTACAGTAAAAGGGTTGGACCTAGTTGCTAATTTTATTACTTTCGTTGCACCCTTTTGACAGTTACAATAAAAAGTAACGGAAATAACAAATATCAAAATTTGATTATAAGTGACAATCTTCCATATAGAAAATTAAAATATTAAAATTATATTATTGAATATCTGATAGTCTATCGCCCTCAATGATTTTTCGGATATCTTGTAAGACAAAGAATTAAAAAAAAAAAAAGACGTTGGCTCCTGCTTCCAGACAACTTTGATCGCTATTATCATAAGTTAATTTTCTGGACATTTCTCAAAGATATTAAATCGCTCGCACGAAAGTCCAAAATAAAAAAATCTCTCAAAAGTAGATTAATTTATGGAAAGAAGCGTGCAACTTTGTTAAGTTGGCTGTTCAGCAAAGATTAGCAAATACGTGAAGAGCATTTTCATTAAACGAAAGAAGCCTTGAGCAAGCTCCTGTAATTGATTGAAAATTTCCTGGTGGCAGATACATTTTGGTTTTAGAGATTCGTATAAACAGAGATTTTAGACAATTTTACTTTTCATGTTAACATAATCGAATAAAAATGAATTCTACTTAATGTTATTTCACTGTTCACCTAGCTTTAACTCATTTTTTTTAAATGGTTACAACACTCATCACAAAAAAGAGTTCTAAGACTCGTAATGCCACGCACATTGTAGCAAACCACTTTCTGTTCATTCGTATTCCGTTGCTGATATATATATATATATATTTTACTTGTACATCTTCCCATAACCACTGGTCTGTGAAGCCGACTTCCAATAGGATGTTTCCCGATCATTACAATCTTGACCTGTTCATGTCTAGGTTTAACCATTTTCTTACCCCCATATACGCATAAAATCTTTACCTCGAGTGGCTTCGGGGCCTTGTACAGGATGATCAGTGTAAATAGAAAATAAATGCATAAATCATTTACTGAAGTTCTTTTCCGACTGAAGACATATTAAAATAGCAATAAAATGTCTTAAGGTTCCCTAAATAAATTGCTTATTTAGAAAACCTTAAGAAAATAAAAAAATAAATGAGTATGAAAATTGAACTATTTCGTAAGTAGTAGCAGAGACAGATATTCTTATGTTGTACACAAGTTTACTGGCGCAAAATGAACGATGTCTATTTGTAAACATTTCCTTAGATTAATGTTACTTTCGACGTAAAGAACGCAAAAAAATTCGCTTGATTAATCTGATTTTCAAATGCTTATTATTTAACGTATATTGCGGTTCGAGGCTTTCATATGAATGCCGTGTTTGACCGACAAATTGTTCAGAATTATTTAAAATGTCACCGGCAGACCACTGATGTCTCAGGTGAACAATTACAAAATTATTTCCAGCGAATGAGGCATGTAAGTCATAGCGAGAATCATCCTTAAATTAGTACATTTTAAGCTAAGTTCTATATCAATCGTTGTGACATACCAGTTATAAGACACCCGGATGATAGAATCAGTGTGAATTAGATTTATATTTTACAAGTACGAACTGAAAATAAAATGTGCCATAAGCGAAATTCGAATCCCTTCTGCTTCCTTATCTAACTTTTCCTATTTTATGTGCAGTGTTCTTTCAAAACGTAAACGATCATGGCCCTCCACATCTTATCGCTTGCAGCTCTTAATACGATTTTTCTTGTTATTTTTCCCCAATCCTCGCTTTGCTATCCATTTGCTTAAGCCCATTAAGTATGGTGATTTTTTTAACCGCAACTTAGATGTTGCACCAGACCGAAAGTATGGGGCACCCATACTTGTTAACCATTACACCACGTCGAGGTGCCCAAACCTATGAAGTAGGTCACGCTGTCTCTCTCCCTCTATCCGACATGTCAGTATTTTGTTAGATTCTCCAAGCCCTTCTTCCTTATTCCGTGTCTAAGAAACTTCAGTTGTCTCCTCCTGATAAGTATAATTTTTTTTTTTTTTGTTTCCATTCTCTCCAAAGCCTCGTCGTTTCTCACATGCACAATCTATGGTATCCCAGCGTGGCAATGAAAAAACAATGTATGATCTGACCAGTATTTAAAAAAGCATACATTCTAAACTAGGTACCCCCAGTCATTTTTCTATACCTAAATTTAAATTGAAATTTTAATAAATAAGTTTCTTTAAGCTTTAAAATTAGCTTTAATTGAAAGCCAAAGGATTAAATGTGAAAATTTCTGTAAGCAAAATACCCTGGTGTATTTTAAACCAAAATTATAATGCTCGGAATCAAAAGTTTTCTAAATAAAAAAAACGTTTTTAAAATTTCAAATTTTCCGCCATTTTCATCGATTGTAAACAGAAGCCAATTCTCTGTATTAAAAAATCTTACAAAAATAAAATACCCCTCGCTGACACATTATTTTATTCAAATTACGGAATTTAAACTTACTTTAAGTTGACTTGAAACAAGAATTACTTGCTTAATTTCTATTTTTAATATCTATTTTTCAGGTACCACCACCACAAATTGTGAATTTCACAATTTTTAAAAATTTTCTTTTTAAACAAAATTAGAAAATTAAGAATTAAAATGTAAAAGTTGCTTTAAATGTTTAAGGAATGACTTGCAAAACAGGCTGTTGCATTTTATAAACGTCTTCAAGAGACCTGAATCAGAATCAAAATGCGGTTTCTGTCGTTTTCCATGTAGAGGGAATAATCCAAAACACTTGTTAACTTCTAAAATCAATACAACCCCTATGAAACTTGTTATGACCCTTATGGAACATCGTAGGCAAAATAATCATCAATTCTTAACTTAAAAAAAAAAAATAAGGATGACAGTTCTTTGAAAGATTTTTAAAACTTTATGAATTAAAAAAATGAAAACAATTCTTTTAAAACTTTATTAGTAATCGAAAAAACATTTTCTTCAGACTATAATGTCCTTAGTAATTATTATTTATTTCAGCAATTAAAAGCTTATCAAATTAGATTATATCAAAGTTTTATTGCATTTTTTTTAATTTTACTCTCCGGAGCAGACTTTCGGATAGTGTTGGAGAATTTAAAAAACAAAAGATGATTTATGTTCCCCGATGAGTCCTACATTTAACTAATAAAAAATAATTTTCAGCCGATTAAAATTTATTGAAATTTCATGGATTTACGTGGTGGGGGGTAACAGAGTTAAAAAAAAGAAAAATGTATTTTCACCAAGATTTCGACATGTCAAATGAGTGTCAAATACTCCTTCACAGTCAATGAAATTTCAGCGGCCTCTTTCTGATCCTAAGTATAGATAAGTTTTTCTTTACACTTTTAGCCGACCAAAATATGAAAAAGTAATGAATACATAGACACTGATTGGAAAATGCTGAAACCCAGCGAAAGAGATGTTACAAGTAAAGATAAAGACATTAGTTCCACACAAAAATATTCGCAAAAAAGTCTTTTGTTTCAGATTAAAACAGTTCTCACTCTTTTGTCAGATTGAATCTTGAGTTAACCTTTTGTCAGATTGAATCTTGAGTTAACCTTTTGTCAGGCTCAATCTTGAGTTAACCTTTTGTCAGGCTCAATCTTGAGTTAACCTTTTGTCAGGCTCAATCTTGAGTTAACCTTTTGTCAGGCTCAATCTTGAGTTAACCTTTTGTCAGGCTCAATCTTGAGTTAACCTTTTGTCAGGCTCAATCTTGAGTTAACCTTTTGTCAGGCTCAATCTTGAGTTAACCTTTTGTCAGACTGAATCTTGAGTTAACCTTTTGTCAGACTGAATTTTGAGTTAACCTTTTGTCAGACTGAATCTTGAGTTAACCTTTTGTCAGACTGAATCTTGAGTTAACCTTTTGTCAGACTGAATCTTGAGTTAACCTTTTGTCAGACTGAATTTTGAGTTAACCTTTTGTCAGACTGAATCTTGAGTTAACCTTTTGTCAGACTGAATTTTGAGTTAACCTTTTGTCAGACTGAATTTTGAGTTAACCTTTTGTCAGACTGAATTTTGAGTTAACCTTTTGTCAGATTGAATTTTGAGTTAACCTTTTTCTACTTTGAAACGAGGAAGAAAAAAAAACTTTTTGTTTGGTGGTATTCGAAACAAATCGTCTGCATTATCAAATGTGCAAGTCTAAGCGAAAAAAAAAGCACGTTATAAAATAACGTGCTTTTTTTTTTCGCTTAGACCTGCACATTTTCAGTCGCATAATAATACTATTTAACTTTATACAGTATATCCCGGATATGAGACCCGGATACAAGATAAACCCGAATATAAGATAGATTTTCTCTGGTCCCAAATTAGAGCCTGTGGTAATATATATAAAATAGACCAAACCCGGATATAAAAGAAGTTAGGAATTTCTCTTCTGAATCCATCATGAACATATTACAAATCTACAATCTGCTCGTTCATTGAATACTGCGGTCATATCTGGTCAGGTACCCCTGCTGTTTACCTTTGGGTTCTTGACAAGGTCCAAAGAAAAATCTACAATGTAGTCGATCCTGACCTGGCGACTGAACTCACCGACGAAATGTGGCTTCCCTCTCTTTTCCACAAATACTTTCACGGATTCTGCTTCGACGAGTTTAGCTCTTTGGTGCCTTTTCCTCCACGCGAATTTACTCGAGTTACTGGACTGGCAACAAGAGAGATACAATTCAATGAAGCTTGAATAACACGGTTAAAATTTAGAAATTGAAAACATAAAAAATAATAGAAACCCTTGTAGTACATCTAGAGTTATACTAACAGTATAGCCCGGCGTTGCTCGGGGGTAATGAAAGCTTTAATACTAATCCATGGTCCTGGAGCTCAGATTCTTTGGACATTGACACGAAAGCAATAGTTGTTTCCAGTTAAAGCGAAACCGGAGACTGAAAGAAAAATCAATGGATGTAAGTCAAATTTTGATTTCCTGGTATCGATATCAAATAAGTCTTTTTCGTCGTAAACTGAATTTTGAAGGCTAAATAAGGCCTCTGAGTTAATGGTATCATGACTGAGACTAAGAACTATAATTATACCTACTTAGAGCCAAACCCGAAGCAAAAACTAAAATAAAAGGGCCGAAAAAAAAAAAAAAAATACAGACATACAAGCAGATAAACAGACACACACACAAACAACTTGCATTATATATATATATATATATATATATATATATATATATAATGGATTTTCTGCACTATTGTAAGAACTGCAACCTTGAAACTTCTGAATATCGTTTCTTATGTCTTTCTCTATGAGTGAATGAAATTTGATTAAAATCGGACCACTCCTTCTATAACCCGATTTTTTCGATTATCGATTTTTGATATTTATCGGGGGTACTTCAACACAAAACCTAGCTAACACTAGCAGACGCTTATAGTACAACTGTGTACATTTTCAAGAAAATCGGTTCAGCCGTTTCGGAGTCTATAGGTAACGGACACACAGGCACACACACAGACACAGTTCTATTTATTATATAATTTTAGATAAAAAAAAAATTGCTGAATAATCTTTGTACATATCCTAATCTGCAAGGATTATTCAGCGAATTTTTTAAACATTCCTCAAGTTAGGGCATTTGACAGAATAGAAAAATATTGATTTTTTCTATCGACTTAAAAGGGGGTCTTATTTTTAATGTCGATAGAGTGTAGAATTAATCAGTCTTTTTAAAGAGTTATCGGACTTATCTTTTTTTATATTTAAGTTCTAAACTGTGCATATTAGTTCTTTTAAGACTTTCAAAATATCGATTAATAAATCCAGTGAGAGGACACATCCTTGTCGTACTCCTCTTTCTATTTTTCTCTGTTTACTGTAATCATTCTCTATCCACAAACAGGCTAGCTGTTTCATAAAGAAAACTATCTTTTTGTATATAGCAGCGGTCGGCAACCCCCAGCTTGCGGGACACATCCGGCCCTCGAGTGAATATTGTCCGGCTCGCTACCTTACTCTGGACACGATATAAATAAAAGTAAACCAAACCAAACTGACAGTTGATAGTCTGAATATATTGCGTCGAAATTTTTAAAAAAACTTCTTTTAACTCGGTGAATGTGTTTTACTCTTATTTTTTTTTTATTTGTAGAGATTGCCAAATTTAGCGTACGGCCTCACTTTCGCTTTTTCGGTGAAATTGCTTTCGTGAGCGGGAACTTTTAAATGAATATAAAATCGTGTTTTCAGTTGATTTTAATTGATTTCAATACTGATTTATGAAACACTTATTTTTAAGACGTAATATGTTTTAACAAAATTTCCGTCAGATATTAAATTACATTGAATTCTTTCTTTCTTCAAACACATAGAAAATTTATTCACGTATTCAATAACATGTTTCTCCTCCATGACACTGGAGCCATAGCTGTTTGGTCCTCCTCCATGACTTTACATAGCTTTTTGGACCTCACTCTCCAAAATGCTGCCGATCCCTGGTATATGCAAAACACTAGCAAAACGAGCCTACTTAGAATCATGTTACGATAATAACTTTTCGAAGGGCTCTGAAGGTATTATGGTGTCAGTAGTTGCAATGAAAAAAAAACAAAAAAAAACAGAAAATAATAGAAATTCTAAACAAAGTCAATGATAGTTGATGATGATACATTTTATTATCACTAATCTCTCGACTGCTACAATTGTCGTGGGGAGGCTAAGGTTGGACATAACAGATCTAGTCCTTCGGGCTGATCTATCAATCAGGTAGGGTGTGGCTTTTGATTCTTCTTCATGATCTTTTCAGATTGTTAGGCGATGCCAATCTCCAAAGCCCACCCTCCTCAGATTTTTTAAGTCAGAGTTGTCCTTCCCCGCTTTTCTATAGCAACACTAACCCTGTACAAGGCCTGCTGGCTACTAAGAGATAGAGAGTTTCCTTAATGGGCGTTTTATACGCATAGGATGGGAATTTCATGATTAAAAAGAGACTTGAACAGATTAAGATTATAGTGCCGTGGAAATATCTTCTTGAGAGTCTTTTCCACAGAGCACATAACTCGTGAAATGAGTGTTTGAGTGAGACTTACTTCTGACCGTTGGAATATGGAAAAAATGCGGTGAGGATTGCTACAATGTAAGTTTTTTCGGGTTTTAGCTGTGAAGGCTAAACCTGGCGAAACCAAGGAATGTTCTTAGAGTATTTTCCATGGAAGTAACGAAATCAGTTTCCACCCAAGACACTAAGGCCTAGTGTGTCCTATTTAACTACAGCTAAAGGGAGCGAGCATGTGAACAATGATGAGGTTTTGGAAAGGATGGAAACGAAAAGGAAATTAATCCTGAGCATGACGAAAATAAAAAGTTAAAGTAACTGGGACATGCAACGAGGAAAGAGGGCTTGGAGAACCTGATACTAACAGGTCAGATAGAGGGGAAAAGACAGGGGAAAGCAGCGGATAACATATTTGAAAGGCCTGATCAGGTGGATGACAGAACGGGGGTTACGTGGTGTAACAGGAGAAAGCGTGCTAAGAGTCACCAAGGATAAGGAGACGTGGGAAGCCATGATCGCCTACGTCCTGAAAGGACAAGGCACATAGCAGAAGGGGAGAACAGTGTATTTACATGTCAGTGAATATAACAAACATGACAAGAATTTGAAATCTGCTCTCCAATTCTTCAACTCGAGCCACCATCCACACATAGATACTTGATACATTTATATAAGCTTAACAACACTTTAAAAGTTAGCGTAAAGTGCAGATAACTCTTTAAATCTCATAAAAAATATTCTTTAAAATGTTTAACAAATCTACGATTTATCATATTTCCAGCAATTATTTTGTAAAATAAACTTAGGTTAGTTCATTCTGAAAGACAAGTATTCGGTTAATATGATGGTTTTTGCTACTGTATTTTTCTACAAACGACAAAGAAAGTTTCTGAATAGTCGTTTACTTACTAGAATATAAACCAAACCCAAAACACTTATACTGATGTATATAAAGTGCATCCGCATTGTGTATGTTGACAGGGATAGAAAATACATTTGTCACTAGGGTGGGGTCTGCATATCTACGAATCATTTCGTTTGACAACTGAATTCTCATTATTATTCATTTTCTTGTTGCTTTTTTTATTATGCGCATTTCATTTTACGTTAATAATGATTGGCAGCTTAATCTGTGGATAAAGTGACACAGAATATTTTCAATACTCCAGTAAACGCCTTAGTATTTTAATTTTTATTCATACCCGTGCATTGAACACTGCTGCCATATCTGGTCGGGTGCTCTTGCCATCCACCTAGGTGACCTTGACAGAATCTGTAATGTGATCGATCCCGACTTGGCAGCTCAGATACAGTCACTTTCTCACCGGCGCAATGTGAATTTTCCCAGTGTCTCTTCTACAAATACTTTCACGGCTTCTGCTCCGATGAACTTAGCTCACTGGTGCCCCTATACATGAATTTACTCGAGCCACAAGATTAGCAACTAGGTCCCATCCTTTTACTGTGAAACTAATTCAATGTAAACGCAAATTCTACCCCAGTAGCTTCTTTTCTCGCACTTCCCGCCTGTGGAATTCCTTTCCATTTACTTGCTTCCCTGACAGCTACAATCTCCAAGAATGTAAATGTAAAGTCAATAGTCATCTTCTATCTCACTAACTTGCATCCTCTCTCTCTCTCATACTTTTTCTCCGTCCACTCCACTCTCATCAGTATTCTCATCCTTCTCTTACCCACTTCCTGACACCCCTATAACCTGTCACTCTTTCTCATAGTTTTCCTCCTATGTAACCCCCTACAAAACAGTGGCAGTAAAATGTCTCGCTTGGGGCGATATGGTTATAAAAAAATTCCATTATCAGGATGATCTCGATTTTCCCTTGATTTACCACCATCACTTTTCCTGCTCATTTTTGTGATTTGTCCAAGTGTTCCAACTTCGACTGGTACAACAGTTACCTTCATGGACCATAAGTTTCATAACCTCTCTTTCATTTCGAAATGCTTATCCAGCTTTTTCTTTTAATTTTAATCTGTGGTCAGTTGTAACAGCGAAATACATGTTTTTCTGCGTGTTCATACAAACTAAAACTTATGTTTGGCGTGCATTCAGCGATACATTTGAATTTCAAAGTGTATTTTGTTTCATGCAGATAGTATTGTTTTCTGGTAGAATTGTAACTGCGTTGCACTGTTCCCAGTAGATCATCCTTTCCTCCCACTCATGTCTTTTTATACGTTATCTCAACTAAGTGGCTTATTTCGTTATTATGATGCTGCTTCGTCTCTAGCTCTGTAAACGCCGCATTTATTATTTTGTCTGTTTCGTCAAAGTTTATCTTACATACCTATATCTGCCTTTTGACCTCTACAATTTTTGAGACTTGATTTGCTTCCCCATTTTTTCATATTATTTTTCAGTTTTCTAGTTGCCTATTTGTTTTTCATTTTAGTTCTCGTGAGAGGCTTTGACTGTTGTAATTAGTCTTTCTTACCAAAGGAGTTGAGGCAATCGTAATAATAATAGACATAGCAGCTAAAAGATCATTAAATATCAACGTTAGTGATATAAAATTACCCCACACAGATTACAAACCTCTAATCGATAACTTTATTACGACCAAATGGCAAGAATTGTGGAACTCCTGCAAAAATAATAAACTCTACAAAATTGAACCTATTTTCAAAGAAAATATTTCCAATAGGAAAATGTCAAAAAGAGAAGAATTAGTAATGACTAAACTTCAAATAGGCCACACCGCTGTTACCCATTCACACCTACTAAAAGGTGAGGAGGCACTAATTTGCATTCCATGTCAGGAGCTCTACACAGTGAAACATACACTAACATGCTGCATAATTTTTTAACAAATGCGATTAAGATACTATCAAGAGAACAATCTGAAAGATATCTTCAACAAAGCTGACCCAAATGACCTTTTAAAATTTCTATAAGCGACAAAATTATATAACAAAATATAGTTGCAAAAGAAGATAGCATATAACCATCACACATCAAATCACATCTACTTATACCTCGACAGTAATACTTACAAAAGATCAATAAGCAGTAAACAAAACCCAAACAAGTTCTTCAGCATTAAATGACTCAAAATGGTAGATAAGCTGGTAAGACAAACAACTAGGCTAACCTGAGGCAATCGTCGACATTGATGAGGTGTGAGAGTATGACTGGAAAACACATAGAAAAAAATGACATGTGATTTTATCGCTGTCTTAAGTGTTTCGTACTTTTTATGAACATTGAAAAATAAATGGTAACCCTTAAAAAAAAGCCGTAACGAACTTCCGGTTGTAGGGATATATCTCACAGTTTTGATTAAATAAATGCAGAACTGAGTGCCCAGGTACTTTTGATATCGCTTGTTAGAGTTACCAGCTGCGTGTTATGATGTATAAATGGGCTGAGAGTTGGCTGGAAAATGTCAGAGTTCTAACTGGTTGTGAGAAAACGCTGATATATTAGTCTGAGGCGACAGAAGTCCCCAAGTGACACCTACCTCTCTACCTATCCACTGCACCGTGCAAGAGAATCGTTAAATTAAACGACGAAATATATAAGCTTTTTCGTGGCGCTTATTTTCAGTTTTTGTTTCCTTGTAAGTAGGCCTTTCCTAGCTTTTGTGCTGACCGACGCGAACGATAAAAGAAGGAACATGGGGTTACTTGTCCGGTCGGTGGAAAACAGTGTGGAACCCGTTATATGGCTATTATTCTTCTTTATGTGCTGTGTCCTTTCAGAACCTAAGTGATCATGGATTTCCATTTACCTATATCCCTTGTCGCTCTTAAAACATTTCTTCTTGGTATCTTCTCCAAATCTAGCTCAAACATCCACTTGCTCAAGCCCATCAAGTATGTCTCACGCTGTTTTCCCCTATCTCTCTTTTCCTCGATCGGTCCTGTGAGTATCAGATTCTCCAAACTCTCCTTTCTCATTACGTGTCTTAGAAACCTCAGCTGTCTCATCCTGATGCCAAGTATGTTTCATTGTCGTTTGCATCCTCTCCAAAACCTCATTGTTGCTCACATGTTTGGTCTATGGAATCCTAATCATCCTACTGTAGAACCACATTTCTGTTGCTTCCAGTTTGTCCATCATCGAGATGGTCCAGCATTTGCTGTTCTATAGGAGGACAAATGTCAGATTTTATTTTCTATCTTCTAATCTGTTATTTGTTATATGAAAAGCACATGTTATAGAACGATTGACTATTTATGTAGTTTGGATTTATTGTAACGTTTAGAATAGCACGCATCGCAGGAATTTGTGGAAGATTGTTTCTTCAAACTGATTTTAAAAGTAGAAAGCTTATTCTCAAAACTTCCGTATTCCGTATACTGTTTCAAAACTTTTGAAAAACCGATTTGCTATCAACCAGAATTAAAACAACAAAATTTTCTCGTGCTCAATTTGCTCAATATGATTCACTTGAAAAGTTTTCTGGCAGATTATGTTTCCTACCGCTCTAATATAGATTTCTTGTGTCTTTTGTTATAAATACTTTTATTGTAATTGTTTGGGTTTCGTTTGTTTTGTTTTACGTCATATCAACTCAATGGGTTATTTAATGCCGACAAGATTTTTACAATAGATTCGTATGAATAGAATATGTATTCTTTGTAAGAAATCAGTTTGTAGATCACGTTTCATTGAATTATTTTTGTAAAGAGGGTTTTGTCGAGTCAGAAACATTTGCTGGTATGTATTTGTTTTTTTCAAGAATGTATTGCTGGTAATATTTCCTTCTCAAAAAACATTACTGAAACTTTCCTTGCAATTATCGACTTTTGTAACCTCACGGCGTTTCGACCCCAGTTTTTGGCTTAACCAACTGCCCATAGCTGGGACTCCAACAGGCGCCACCACTCCGGATTAGGGCGAAGTCGGAAACAGCAGCCACCGATGGGTAAGTCTAGGCTCCTCAAAAGCTCCCGATCTTGCTGTCAGATGAAGTTTATTGTCATAACCAGGACTCGGATGTATTTTATCGTCACGCCCAGGACTCATTGTAATTGTTTTGATGAGCTTTCCTTTTTGGTAACTAGACTGTAGACTGAAGTGCAGTACTAGATTGACAGCTAGGTCTCATTATTTTAGAGTTAAATTGTTAGATATAACCATAAGTTTTACACTAACAGTTTTTTTTCTCGAACTTCTCGTTTCTTTAAAATTATCTTTTGGCTTATTGCTTCCCAGTCACATTCGGCCTTTAAAAATTGAAATGCAATGTCAATCTTTATCATCGTAATTTATGTTATTTCTATTGTTTTCTCTCCTTAACAGTGTTTTCTCTTCATATTATATAACGCACTAATCCTTTGCGCCTAAGTGGTTTTACTGCCTTGCTTGGGGTGAAATGATTAAATAAGTAATGCAGATTATTTGCAGTAACAAAGAATAATGCCCCTACTAGTTTAAATTTTATTGTTTTAAAGATGTTAACTCAATACAAGAACGAAGAAAGCAATGGCAACTTACTGCGGGATAATCTTCTGCCCAGTCAGTCATGTCTCTTTCGAGACATGATCGCCCAAGCGTGTATCACGTATGGCACTTAACTGACTGACTGAATAATTATATATAAATTCGATAAGATTACAATACCGCTGTCACAGGACCCCAACAGTGTATGAATTGTATCTGAAAGTAATGTTGCGGTTACAATCTAAGAGATTTTATTAATTGACATGAAAATGCCATAGAAGCTTCAAATATGCATACGCATCAGATAAATTTGGCAGTGATAATTGGCTAAACAGAGAAAAAAAAAGGTGATAAAACAAAAGAAATACGAAGGAAGTTCAGGTAAGAATTATTGTTCGACTTGTGTAGACATTCTTCAACGATCATTTATTTGTCTAGTAGAGACAGGGTGTGATAAATCTTGCTAACGATAATCATTCCAATTATTTGAAAAATCTATGTTAGCCCGTCAACAACAATACGTGTCAAGAGAAAAGAATAAAATTATTGTTTTTTAAATAATCGTATTGTGAAAATCTTCATATTGAGCGCAAAACGGACATTTTGAGCAGGTATTCTTTGTATTACCTATGATTTAATTTAAAGAGAAAAAAAGAGCTATGCACATCTGGGATGTTAAATTCCAAATATCATGGAAGATATTCTGTTGCCTCTGTCTCGCTCGAAAAGGGTGTAAATGTTCGTCAATTGCAAAAGATAAAAACGTATGTAAATAGTGAGAAAGAAAGAGGTAAAGAAGTTTGGTTGATCGGCAACAGTGAGTGGGACATTAGGTTAATGTATGAAAAAGTTACTAAAAATTAAAAGACTCGTTCATAATCCTTCCTATTATAATAAAGAGCGTTGTATAATTATTATGCGTTATATATATATATATATATATATATATATCCTGTCGCTCTCATGGAGAGAGAGAGAACAGCAAGGCAGTGTAGTTCAGTTCATTATCTTTACTACTAGTTATGAAAGCTCTTGCCGTGTGTTTGCTCTTTAAAAAGGCGTTATTTTAATTTTTGCAATAATTATGTCGTCCATTCGTGAATACATATATGTAGTGTATCGAGCCAGCAAATAATTTCCTAAACATATATTGCTAAATATAACAGACAATGAATGTAATCATGAGCCGTTCTAAACATTGTATTTTGGCTTTAATTTCAGGTGAAAATGAAGACAAAAATTGTCCAACATGTGAGCCAAAAGCTTAGAAACAGCATAATAAAAAATATCCAAATGTTGGTCTTTATTTTCACCTGAAATGAAGGCTAAAATACAGTGTACAGTTCTTCAGTAACAAATTGAACACCCTCGGCTACTGGCGTGTTTTTACATTGTGTACATCACACGCTTCCTTTACCGTGCGCCGAGAGCTTATTGCTAGAATCTCAGACTGATGTCAAATCAATCGGGTTTCAATCATGGATAGACGCAATCGGATGTCTAGTTGTACGGATGAGCAGTTATACAGCAAAACAGGACCGTCTACGGATGATTACATATACCCTCCTGTCATACTCAGAGGCGATAGCCTGTGAGGAGACAGCTAATAATCATCCCAAATATTTTGTTGTCATTTTTTTTACGGCAGGGGGACACTCGTATTATATAAACAAGATATCAAAAGGAAGGCAACGTACTTGTTATTTAATGTTTTTAATTAAATCTTGTTTTTAAAAAAACACAGAACTTTGTCAATTGATGAAACCATATGTCGTTAAAACTAATTTAGAAAGAAAAATAAAATACGCATTCAGTTTGAGAAGGTCCCTCCTCCCAGTCAATTTAAAATGGTTTTGGAAATACAGCAAAGTGTTTTGCTTATTAGGATGTACGCTGGCAACCAGTCTACCACAGAAAGTAAACAAGACATGGTTTGTCAATGAATTAATTAAACAGCAGTTATATATCATTTGTTTATCTGGTTTTAATTAAAAATTTATTCCCAGTGTTAATTCCAAATCTTTGACAAAGTTTTTCCTCGTAGCAATTTTTCATAATAAACGACTGTGTTCAGATATGTTTATATATATATATATATATATATATATATATATATACACACATGTCTTTTTCCCCAATGGAAATGAGATAAAATAAATTGTGTAAGAGATTGCCGAATACAAGCAATTTTATTTATGGTCTTTAAAATTAGAATTCTTTCATGGTAAAAATAATTTTTTTTTAATCATTTCACCCCAAGCAAGGCATTCCACTGCCACTATTGCGCAGGGGGTTACATACGGGAAAGTGATGAGAAAAAGTGGTTAGATATAGGAAATGTCAGAAGGAGGGTGATAGACGGGTAAGGATACCGAGGATAAGGGTTGGATAGATGGGAAGAGTATTTGAGAGAATAGATGCGAGTTAATGTGTTAGGAGGTTTCTATTGACCTTACATTTAAACTCCTGGAGATTGTAGCTGTCGGGGAAACAAGTATGTGGAAGGGAATTCCACAGGCAGAAAGTGCAAGAAAAGAAGCTGTTGGAGTAGAAATTGCTGTTACATTTTATCGGTTTCATTGTAAAAGGGAGGGACGTAGTTGCTAATCTAGTATCTCGTGCAAATTCGTACCTAGCATTCGTAGCAGTGATCTCAGTTCAACGGAGCAGAAGCCGTGAAAGTATTTATAGAAGAAACACAGGGAAGCCACGTCACGCCGGTGATAGAGTGACTGCAGCCGGTCTACCAAGTCGGTATCGATCCCATTACAGATTTTCCGTTGTATTTTGTCAAGAACCCCGAGGAAAATAGCAGGGGCACCCGACCAGATATGGCAGCAGTATTCAATTGATGAGCGGATGGTAGATTTATATATGTGCAGAATAGATTCAGACGGGAAAAACTACCGGGCCCTGCACAGAGAAGCAGCTTTTATAGCAGCGGATTTAGCAATAGTTTTGATATAGTCATTCCACTTGAGGTCCACTGAGAGTGTGAGACCAAGGAGGCGTAGTGTTTTATTCTCTGGGTGGCATAATGGTTAATTGATAGCAGCTTAATTTTGGAAGCATTAAAATTTATGAACCATTTCTTACCCCAGTCCACTACTGATTGGAGGTCTTTTTCAGGCTCGGCAGCGAGGTTCGCTTTGTCGCCCACACCAGATTTTTGATCGAGGCGAGAGTAAACTGTGGTGTCAGCGACGTACATACCTACTTGGGAACTTATGGCATCGGGCAGATCGTTAATGTAGATCAGAAAGAGCGTAGGACCTAGGATAGAGCCTTGAGGGACACCCGCGTTTGTATGGTAGTTCTGGGAAGCATGCCCGTTTAATGCCACCTTCAATGTGCGGTTAGAGAGGAAAGACTGGATTAGATCAAACAAATATATAATGATGTATGAATATTTAAATTTTTTTTTCACAGACCTTTTTTCCAAAGCTTATATAATGTACACAATCAAACTATTTCTTTAAGTTATCATCATCATCAATTTGGGTGTTTCAAAGTATTTTCATTTTTTACAGGCCTTTACTCAAAAGCTTATTTAATATATATATATATATATATATATATATATATATATATATATATATGAGAGAGAGACTGTCGATGGATCCACCATATTATTAATATTATAATTATCATACACTCTCCTGCGCGATTTTTTAAAACCGGTGTTCTTGCATTATAGATTTTCTTCATAATATTTGCATTGACAAGCAAAACAGACGTCTGAAGCGCTGAAATACTTAAATTTATTCAGATCTTTTTTAATGTAGATTTTAGATTCGGTAGTATAAACCCCAATGCACCAATGATAACCGATACAATGGCGGCCTGAAAGTTCTGTAACCTCAATCCGGAGATCAGTGTAATTCTTAAGCTTTTCGATTACTTTGACCTTAATATTATAGTCCCCAAGAACAGCCACGCCACTGAAGAAAAACAACAAAGATTACATTTGGTTTAGTGGTTTCAGCGATGTGGATTGTTTGGATGTTAAATGTGATAAGATGTTGACTTGCTCGTTTTCTATTATCTTCTTTGGTTTATATTGTTACCATTTCTGTTCGACTGATTTTGCGGGTGGCAGTAAGTGCTATGTCATTAAAAGGATGCGTTGTAGTGCAGTGGATATTAGCTCGGAACGAGAAATCGGGGAGCTGAGTTCGAATTCCAATTAACTTCCTTGCATTCACTTACGCTCAAATACCCTTGAGAAAGGTATTAATCCGTCTCTTCCCACCAGTTATGAGTTAAATAACAAGACAGATTGGGTTCTATAGCCTTGGCTGGCAACCAGTCTACCGCAGAAAGTAATTGCAACCTACTGCGTGATATTCTTCTGCCCAGTCAGTCATGTTTCTTTCGAGGCATGAACGCCCAAGCGTGTATCACGTATGGCATTTCACTCACTCACTGATTTCAAAGGTTGCGCTCCTTGCAAGGGGGAAAAACTCTATGTAAAATTTTTCGGCAGGGTACAATTCTTTTATTTCGCTTCCATATTTCCTCTGCACGTTTGAACATTCAACGGATTTTGCAAATGATAACTTCAAAATTGAAAGTAAGTTTTATATTTTTAATTTCTAGTTTTCTCATCTTGTTAAAAAAAAGTAAATGTAAAATTCACAATTTGTGACTCTACCTTGAAAAATATAAAATAGATATTAAAAATTAAAATAATAAATACCATAACATATCATAAATTATTGAGTTACCTCAATGTTATATAATTTCATTCTCTGCTATTAAAATGTACAACTAATTTAAAAGAAAGTTTTATTTTAATTTTTATTTTTTAGAAAGCATCTTCAAACACATAAGACTATAAAGCTAAGCTAATTAAAATAAAATATTAGATAACTGCTGAAAATATTATGCTAAATTTTTAATTTTACTATCTAGTTAAAAACCAAAAAACATTAACATTTGTTAATTTTGTCCACCATACTTAGTTTTTTTTTTTTTTCGGATTTCGTCTGTCACCTGTCATTCCTCACCTCAGACAACAGTATGATACTACTGATATGAGGACTACCGTTATTAAGAAATGTCTTTACAGCATATCGCAAGCAGTAAGCTAGTAACATTTGTTTAAAATAAGATTACAGGTACTTTAAAAGTGCTAATTTTAATAAAATAACTTGTCAGCGATGTATATTTTATATTTAAAATGTTTTAAACCGAGAATAGAATTGGGTACTGTTTACAAAATGTGTCGATAGATAAAATAAAAGTGAAATTTTTAAATTTGAAAATTTTATTTTTAATCAATATATACATATTTTTTAAAACTCCTAGCAAGGCGGCATCGTCACTGATGTGCAAGTGGCTACATAGGAGAGTTAAAGGCAGGAGGAGAATGAAGGCAAAAACGAACCAGCTACAGAGGGTGAAAGAGGGCAAGAGAAGATGTGACTCAGGAGTGAAGACAGTTGCGAAAGTAGAGAGAAAGGAAAAGAACAAGATACACGGAGTAATGTAGAAAAGGCTGGAGTTAAATGAATAAGACATGGAAATTGACTTTGAATTTAAATTCCTGGAAGTTGTAGCCGTCATTAATGCAAGTATATGGAATGGAGTTCCACAGGCTGGAAACGTGAGTAAAAAAAGCTGCTGGGGTATAATTGTCGCTTGCATTTCGTTGATCTAATTGTATTAGGGTGGGACCTTGTTGCCAGTCTGGTTGTCTGAGTAAATTCTTGTGGAGGGGGCACCAGTAACCTAAGTTCGTCAGAGCAGAAGCCATGAAAATATTTATGAGAAAGTGGCTGGAGTCGAGCTACCAGGTCGGGACTAATCACATTACAGATTCTATTTTGGAGCCTGTCGAGAACACTGACACGAACAGCAGGGGCGCTTGACCAGATATGACAACAGTATTCCATGCACGGTCAGGTGGTTGATTTGTATATGCGCAAGATGAATTCAGGCGGAAAAACTTCCTGACCAGACACAGTGACCCCAACTTCCTAGTAGTGGATTTAGCTATTCATTCAATGTAATGATTCCACTTGTGGTCGGAAGATAGGGTAGGGCCGAGAAGGCGCAGCTTATTGCTTTCAGGGAGACTTGCTTGGTCCATGCTTACGGGTGGCAGGTAGAAGTTTCGTTTTAGAAGCATTGAAATTTACAAGCCACTTCTTACCAAGGTCCACCATTGAGGGGAGGTTCTTCTCAAGATCAGTGAGGTTATGTTTGTCCGCCTTGCCAGATTTCTTACTGATGCGTAAGTAAATAGTGGTATCATCTGCGTAGATGACTACTTGAGATTTGATCACGTCTGGGAGATCATTTATGAAGATTAGAAAGTGCGTTGAACCTAGGATAAAGCCCTGAGAGACACCAGCATTCGTGCGGAAAGATATGGAGGCATGCCCATTCAAGACGACATTCATTATGCCGTTAGATAGGAAAGATTGGATAAGATCAAACAAGCGTCCCGTGATACTTATCGAGGGCCTAGTAGATGTACTTCGTGATGGTCGTTAGCATATCGGCAGTAGACCTGGCAAAGCGCAATCCATACTGTGTCTGAGAACAGTTTATGAGCAGTAAGATGTTGAACTATCTCACCATTGATAATGGCCTAAGAGTCTGATAGGGCAATAATTGAATGGATCCGAGGTTTCCCTAAGTTCTTAAATACAGGAACCACATAAGAGGACTTCCAGCAATCAGGAAAACAGGAAGCAGAAAGGTAGTAATTATATAGTTTAGAGAGGACAGAGGAGAGTTCAGGAGCACATTTCTTCCATCACCTCCGCTCGACTTATGTGGTCCAAGCTTTGATATTATCTTAGATACCAGAGACGGAGTTATGTAAACATCTTTCAGTTGAGCCTTAGTTCTGAGAGAGAAGTCGAATGCGGGTATTCCTGAGACGTCAAATGGGGAGTTTGATTAGAATCTGCGAGTAAAGCACTCGGCTTTGTTCACGGGTATCGTGAGGACCTCAAATTTATTGATTAAGAGAGGGATAGAGGATTTGCTGTTGTTCAGCACACGTTTGCACAGCCGCCAATAGTCCTTGGAGCCAAAATTGCGGTCAACTAAGCGCTCTCAGCAAACATCAGCTTGGCGTTATTCAGGTTCCTCTTACACTAATTACGAGCAGAGGCGAATAGTCGTCTATTGTAGTCAGTTGCGTGGCTTCGAAATAGCCGGAAGTAGTGGTTTCTGTGAGCAACGGCGGCCGAGCAAGCAGGAGAAAACCAAGGGGAGGAATGAGGTTTTAGACAATATTTCCTGATCAGTATGAAGGCATATATAATTTCGGTTTGAAATACACTAGAGCATTTTGCTTCCTGGAATAAGTAAATTAATCCTTTAGCTTTCAATTAAATCTAAACTAAAAGCTTCAAGAAGGCTCTTTGTTTATTAAAATTCATTTAAAACGTAGGTATCGAAAATGAGTGGAGGTATCTTTATTAAAGGCTTGGACTTGGTAGTTTACCAGTAGCCTTTCAGTCTCGCATTTCATCACCTACGTGTCTTTTGTCTTAATGAATGATGTCTCTCGTAAACTGTCCATGAAGCGATATTGTCTTTGCTTTTATCTTCTCTTTCAATACCCTCTTCAATTATTTTTTTCGTGATGCTTTCTTTAACAAGGGTTTTAGATTTCACCACATACTCTATTCACTGTTTACTAGGTACCAGTCAAACGACCTACGGTTCGCTGGCTACACATTCAAGGCTTAAGTCTTGTAACTCCCTTTTTGTAGAGTGTATAAATTTATCACATTTGACAGTTGGAGCAAAGTATCATTCTCAAAAGTTCATATTCGAGTCTATCTCTCTCGAGTTTTTGATTATTTCTTTGTCCTTTAAACCACATTTTCACAACCTTATCACAGATATAACCCAGGTATTAACGACTATTATAACATTAGGTGCATTCAGCTTGGAATTCAGAAGAAACTGTAAATGTTTTATGCATGTCTATGGAAGGGAAAAGGTTATGTTTGGTGCATTTTGTAGGTGCGTCTTCTTACATTTAAGCAAAGAAGTTTGACGCATACAAAAACTAGTTTCAATCAAGAACTGTTTATTCTCTGGCTGTAGTGAAACAAAGTTTTTAATATCTCTTGGGAATTTCTATTTTCCTTTTGGTCCACGAGTTAGGGTAAATAAGTATAAGCATTGTATTAATGGTTTGAGCTCAAGTCAGCCTTGCGCAGAGTTGAAACAACCTAAAGAAAGCTTTGTACTTACTTTATCGTTGGAAGGTTTAAATATGGTTATGGGATGTGTTTTGTTTTGGTCCAGAAGTTAGGATAAATAAGTATAAGAATCGTTACAATGGCTACGTTGAGTTGAGACAACTAACGAGAAAGCCTGAGTTAATACATAGGTGGATGTTTTTGAAAGACACGTGCGTTGGAAAGTGAAAAAAAATAAGAGTTGTCGAGATCTCAAAGAGAATAGCTCATTAGAAAAACTGTCATGGAAGTATTTATAGAAAAGACAGTGAGGCGTTAGAAAAGTAACTGAAATCGTGATGTCAGACCATGACTGGTGACATTAAAGACACTTTGGATTTTGTTCATAACATGAAAGATATGTAGTCAGAAGAACAGATCATATAGTAATATCCAATGCACCAATAGTAGATTTATAAATGTGCAATATATAATCTGACAAGAAAAAATGTGTAGCACAATACAATGACCTAAGGTTCTTAACAGCAGACCTGTTAATTGAATCACTATAATCGCTTCGTTTTATATCCGT
Source organism: Ascarosepion bandense (assembly GCA_037127315.1). Classification (NCBI taxonomy): domain Eukaryota; kingdom Metazoa; phylum Mollusca; class Cephalopoda; order Sepiida; family Sepiidae; genus Ascarosepion; species Ascarosepion bandense. Next base: position 79,308 of record JBBBDQ010000189.1, read on the forward strand.
GGAAAAACTCGAAATCAAGAAGGTGCAGAATTGCTCTCCTAGAAGATAGCATTCGCCATTCTGATGGAGGACAAAAATGATGCTTAGTTGTAACAGTTGCTTAAAATGTAATAGTGGATAAAAATAAAAGTTCTAAAGATTTATTAAACTTGGCCTCAATGAGTTTGTGGTGGCTGTTCGCAGAGGTGGAATAAAATGAAACAAAATCTGACCCAAGTGCCGAAAATCGATTTCAAATATGCATGTGAAATTATTTATCCTTCGAAATAGATCTTCAAAACAGACGACTGCCAAATATGAAGTTTTAAAACAAATTATCGAAAAACTTTCAAAAGAAGTCAAATCATCGAGGAAACAAATGTAAAGAATGACAAACTTACCAAAAAGAAACAATTAAAGAAAACGAGAAGTAAAACTGTTTTTGACCCATTCCACACTTATAATAAAAACGGATTATTAGAAATAAATTGTTAGTGAGGTCTGAAATCTCATAATTACAGAGAAATAATTATATCTCAGAAATGTTGGTCGGATGGATAACTTTTCATGCTTTTTATTTGTAAGTTTAAATTGCCACCGCGTGAGACGGACAGAAAACGCGGTGACGATTATCGGTTGGGTGGGAGGCGAACAACGGAAGAAAACTGTAGCAGAGGAGGTGGCAGTGGAATCGGAAAAAAAAAACGGAAGACAACGCGGTTTTGTGGCAATTGGGCAAAGTTGAAAAAAAAATATAGGCGACCACCCGTCGGCGTCATCGGACGCGAATCCGTGGGGAATTGAATGTCGGCTGAACTTGTTTTTAGAATTTTTGTAACAATTCGAAAAAATAAAATTTGAAAATGGAATAAAAGTATTTTATTCTTATTTTCTTAACATTCCGAATGTATTAAAACCATTTCAATTTGGTTTTGTATGAATTAAAAAAAAATAAACAAATGATTAAGTATTCTGCCAATCGTTATGATTTGTTAAATCGAGCACTTCTTGACATTGTTTATTTTAAAAGACATTTGTTATTTGTATTAATCACGCTCATGGAGGGAAGGAGTGAGTGAGAGAGGGAGAAAGAAGCGATGCAGCGTCGCCTCAGTTTATGAGAGAGACAATAGTGAGGCAGCTTCGGCTCAGATCATTCTCTTTTTACTACCAGTTATGAAAGGTCTTGTCGCGTGTTTGCTCTTTAAAAGCGCCTTATTATTTTACTGTTTTGCAATAATTAAGTTGTCGAGTAGTGAAGAATATATATATATATATATATATATATATATATATACACACTCACTATAATAATAAGGACCGTTATATAAGTTTGTGCGTATGGGTAGTCGCGCCAACATAACAAATTTAGTCCGATGGACAAAAACGCCACAAGAATTTTTTTCCGCTTTGTCGTACGTTTTCCTTCAAAATTGTTTTTATATATAAAGAGAGAGTGAGAGAGAGAGAGTGAGAGAGAGAGAGTGTGAGAGAGAGAGGACACATTTTCTGAGAAAAACAGGACAATTTAATAAAACCACTTTTTAGCCTTGAAAACGGCATCGAAACAGATTACCTTACTGAATCAGCCGTTCTTTCACATTGATCATCTTGCCTCCGATGGCTGTCTCCTAATCTTTGGTATTGTGGCGCCACTAGTTAGATTTTTCCAACTTCTCAAGCGTAGTTCAAAGGACTTAAATGAAGAGATCTAAGAGGGTACATGTCAAATGACTTGATTGTGAATTTTTTCTGTCATCTACCCTGGGCCACGTTTCGTACTCCATCGCTCTAAAAATGAATATGCCCATAAAATGTCGTCTACACCAACTTTTGTTAATATCTGAGACAGTCGAACGTACTTAAACGAAAACAAAACGTAAACATCGGACAGTTTATCCACATATTTGATCACGATATGCAACATTTAATTTGACAATTGGAATAATATAAAACAATTAGCTGATTGAGAGGATCAGGCATACTGAAATGTTTCGACTCGACTAAGAAGCACTTCACCACAAATTCTGATGGTTTGGTTCTGTGATTTCATTATGGAAAATGGGTCAAGCAAACAACTATTTAGTTCTCACATACATACATATATATATATATATATATATATAGTCATCCGCAGACAGATCTGTTTCGCTGTATCACAGCTCATCAGTACAGTTAGACTCCGATTGCTTTTTAACCCAGGACTGAAACCCGACCGAATTGGCGTCAGTTGGCGATTCTACCTCTGAGCTATGGGCGCTCGGTAGAAGGAGGCAAACATTTTAGCGTGTATATTATCATTATACACGCCCAATAGCTGAGAGTGCTCTAATTCATTGCTGAATAAACAATGCGTAGATGCTAGGGTAGATGCTGTTTTTCAAAGTCTGCCATTCTCCCAGAGTGCTGAGAGAGAGAGAGAGAGAGAGAGACTGACTCCGACTAACACAGAATCGGTCTAGTTTTGATCCTGGGCAGAAGCAAGTGGATGTCTAGCCACACTGATGAGCTGTGATAGAGCGGAACAGTCTTGTATGACGAATATATATATATATATATATATATATATATATGTGTGTGTGTGTGTGTGTGTGTGTGTGTGTGTGGAAGTTTATCACTTTACTCAGTTGAGCACAGTTACTGAAGTAACTCTCAGGTAAGTAACAAACTTCTCTACATTAATTTTATTAAAGCTTTATATCGATATTGAGCAACTGAAGACAAAATCCCTGCTTGGCAACAATGTCATTTTCCCAGTAAACTACTGAAAAACAGTAATTTTGACGCTAATCATCAGAACTACAACTACTGCTATGAAGGTCGGGTCACTGTGTCGAGCCAGAAAGTCTTTCTCCTAAGAATCCGTCTTGCAATTATACAAATTTACCATTCGTCTGTGCATTGATTACTGTTGCCATTTCTGGTCGAGTGCTCAGAGATCTCGAAAAATCCAAATGGAGGTTCTGCAATAAAATCGATCCTGATTTAGCAGCCCGACTCCAGTCATTTTATTATCGATGGGATGCGACTTCATTTCTGTTTTTTCTACAAACATATTCACGGCTTCTGCTCTGACGAGTTTATCTTCCTGGTGCCTCCTCTGCACGGATTTACTCGAGCTATTAGACTGGCAATTAGGTCCCACACCCCTTTACAGTCAAATGTAACCGCCACTAATTCTCTAGTAGTTTCCTTTCTCGCACTTTCCGCTAGTGGAATTCCATCCCATATACTTGTTTCCTGGATAGCTGCAATCCAGAGTTCATGTGTAATGTCAATTCCCATTTTTTTTAACTCCTTGACTCTCATATTTTACCTCCTCGTTGCCTATCTTTCTTTTTCCGATGCCTCCTGTATCTTGTTCTTTTCGCTCTCCTCTCATGTACCCCCCTTGCACACAAGTATTCCCATCTTCCTCTTATACTTTCTCTGACAACCGCTTTATCAACAGTGGTATTACGGCCTTGCTTGGGGTGAAACGATTATAGTGTGTTGAGAGTGCGCGCGCGCACACACACACACATATATATATATAAGTAAATTAACCTAGTGAGCCAACAAACCTACCAAGGTTTGACCTAAACGGATGTTCAGGGAATGCTGGCTCCAACCTTCCCTGAAGATCCGTTTAGGTCAAACCTTGATAGGTTTGTTGGCTCACTAGGTTAATTTGCTTATTCTGCTCTGCTTAGGTATTGAGCGCTTTTTTGTTATTGATTACTAGTTTCAGGTTTTTTCTTTGAGCTACGTGCTGGATCGGTCCAAATCGCTTTGGCTGATGTTCATGTGCTTAGCTCTTTCCTTTTTTTTTACAACCATTTTTTCCTTCCGCATACATACGTGAAGGATTTTTCGAAACGAGTATAGTGATAAGTTTGCATTTATATATATAAATATAAAAATGCAAACTTATCACTATATATATATATATATATATATATATATATATATACACTGACATGAAGTGGAAATATTATATTGAATAAATTGCTGAGTTTACTTCTAAGAAGGTTTATTCACTGTGCTGTGCGAAACAAATTTTCTCTGAAACATATTACACATTTCTAAGTTTATCATTCATCCATGCTTTAAATATTACTGCCGCATATGCTGGCCTGGGGATTCTGCTTTGTATTTAGAAGTATTGATAAAATACACAATTAAACATGCAATGTAATTGGTCCTTTTCCGGTATCTCAGCTTCAGTCACTTTATCACAATTATTCTCTAAATATTTTCAGTGTAATTGTTCTGGTCTTTTTTAGTACAATCGAGTACGAGATTGGTGGCAAGATCTTATTTTACAATTAAAGTGGCAACCATAAGTTCTATGCTAACAGTTTCTTCTCTTGTAATTCTCACTTGTAGAACTCTTCTATCTATTTGGTTCCCAGTCAACTTTCATCTTCAAAATTGTAAATGCAATGTCAATCGATACGGTTTCTCTTCTTAAACCATGTACTTTTACCGTTCTACCTCCTTAATAAGGTTTTTGTCTCACATTTTCTCACCCACAATGACTTCTTGCGCCTTAGTGGCTTTGTTGTCTTGCTTTAGATGAAATGATTAAAGAACTATTGTTCAAGACCTTAAGGTGCAGAATGGTAACACTTAACAGGATATGAGCAAATAAATTAGTTTAGTGTTACAAAATACAAATGTACTCCTGTGAACTTTTTAGAACAGTGACTCAGTTGTTTTCATCTCAGTTCCTTTGTCTCATAGATCAGAATTATGTTAGTGCCATTTTGTAATGGAACAACTGGGAAAGTTAAGATATTATAATGGAGATTGAAGAAGATTTTCCCGCCACACGAGCAATTATTTACTCCAGTTTATTATGCACTATTATTTGTTTGTTGATTTAATAGCAAACAAGTCAATGCACTTATCAAATTATTAAGGAGAAGAACTTTGCAGTAGAGGGAGGACAAAACCAAGTAAAAAAAAAATGTTCTTAACTACCTATCATTCTGCAGTTGTGATATTTACTTGATTCCGACTGTCATTAAATTTGTAAAATATAATTCGATAATAAAACAAATTACAGTTTCGAAACAGTAAAACTTCAATCAAATAAGCGAATTATTAAAATGCGATTACCGCCGTTACACTTGAAAAAGATTTTGAACGCCATATTTATTTTATAATGCAACTCCATGTTTTATGTTTTAGTTGATGCAGGTACGGAGCCAAAATTTATAAAAAACGTTTCGAAATATTCGCACTTTTCTGCCAAAAATGCCCAGATAATAAACTTCATATATTCCTGATTCAATATTACTTTATTTGATCATCTCCTAAAATAAATTTTGTGTTTAGATATATTATCATACTGTAAACAATTTTGGCTTTAATTTTAAATAAATTATTTTCTCTATTTCGATTTAACTTACTTTCTATGAGGAAACCTATAAATGTTTCCGCATACAATAAAATTTAGAGACGTTGTACAGCGAGAATATTTTGAAGACCCTAGAAGTTATGCCTGGATTCGTCATCTGAGGCCATAATTTAAACAACATAAGATACGCAGATGATACAGTACTGATTGCAGACACGGAAAGGAAACTACAGAAAGTAGCTGAAGAGGTGACAAAAAAGGACTACAAATAAACTATAAGAAAACCGAATGCATGGTTATCAGCAAAAAGAGAAACCCCAAATACCAAATAGAGGTGTGGGGATATTAAAATCAAGCAGGTACAAAAATTTAAATACCTGGGATGTGTTCTAACAAAAGACGGAAAGTGTGACACAAAGATCAGAAGGCGAATGGGCATGGCGAAGGACGCGTTCCAGTAGCTGAGTAGAATATTAAGATACAAAATATTAAGATACAAAATATTAAGATACAAAATATTAAGATACAAAATATTAAGATACAAAATATTAAGATACAAAATATTAAGATACAAAATATTAAGATACAAAATATTAAGATACAAAATATTAAGATACAAAATATTAAGATACAAAATATTAAGATACAAAATATTAAGATACAAAATATTAAGATACAAAATATTAAGATACAAAATATTAAGATACAAAATATTAAGATACAAAATATTAAGATACAAAATATTAAGATACAAAATATTAAGATACAAAATATTAAGATACAAAATATTAAGATACAAAATATTAAGATACAAAATATTAAGATACAAAATATTAAGATACAAAATATTAAGATACAAAATATTAAGATACAAAATATTAAGATACAAAATATTAAGATACAAAATATTTCACTAGAAACAAAGAGAGTACTAGATGCTATGTGATGTCAGTTCTTCAATATGGCAGTGAATGTTGGGCAATATCATCAAAGATTAAGGAAAAACTTGAAGCTACTGAAATGTGATTCTACAGAAGGATGCTGCGGATATCATAGACCGAGCATGTGCGCAATGATGAGGAGTTGGAAAGAATAGAAACGAAAAGGAAATTAATATTGAGCATCAGGAAGAGACAACTGAAGTTCCTAAAACATGCAATGAAGAAGGAGGGCTTGCAGAATCTGATACTAACAGGCCAGATAGAGAGGAAAAAGAGACCGAGGAAAGCAGCGGATAACATATTTGAAGGGCCTGAGCAGGTGGATGGTAGAACGGGGGTTGCCAGATGCTACATGAAAAAGCATGCTAAGAACCACCAGAAATAGGGAACGTGGATGGCCATGATAGCCTACGTCCTGAAAGAACAAGACACATAGAAGAATTTTCAGAAAAAATGTTTGAGAATCTAAAGATTAGATTAAATAGAAAAATAAACTAAAAATTAAATGTTCTTATTTCGAAGATTAATTGATGTAATAATTTTAGATAAATTCACTCAGCATAATAGTATAATAATAGATTGAAGACAATCTCAGTTCATGTAACCGGAGAGTCAGGCTGAAGTCTCTAGCTGAGCTTGTAGCGCCGTAAATGTCATGAAGTCGGTATTCTTCAGTTCGAAACCGTACTTAGTGGCATTTGTCTACAGTTAATTGGCACATGTGCATAATTCTCAGTTCACGTCTCAATAGACACGGTTGCAAAACAATCTCTTGATCTGAAAAAGCAATTAAAATATCACCAGCGCAAAAAGTCTGGAATACGTTTACATAATTAGAGGAGCTTGTTAGCAAATGCTTGCAATTCGTAGCGTCAGTCGGTCTCTCAAGATCACGTCTTCCGGTTCGGTTGGAAAATTTGACTTGGCCTAACGAAAGGATAGTTCCTAACATGAAGAAGATGGCATATGCATAAGATTGCATTCTACTTTCGAATCGTCGTCGTCAGCACAATCTCGCTTCTGAGCACCGGGATTATCCTCATCTCCCTTTATTCTCTTTCTCCTCTCGGGTGGCGGTGAAGGCGATGCCTGTGAAGGTCCAGCCTATTTGTGTGAGTTGTGAGCAAAAGTCACAGAGGAATGTATGTGGTGAACACGCTTCAAGTTCTCATGATGCTTAATTCATTATTTTGTCTTAAAACCTCTATTTAAGAGAATTCACCATTCATTCTCTAACATATTAAGATATTACCAAGATTCAGCAGATAATCTCTCGAACTAAGCGAAATAAGTAATTAGAGATAGTATTATAGATAGGGTTACGGCATATCACGTTGAACACACCGGGTCTCGTTCGCTCACCGAAGTTAAGCAACGTTGAACCTGGTCAGTACTTAGATGGGTAACCACTTGGGAATACCAGGCGCTGTAAGCGTTCAATGACGGATGTGCATTGTGGTACAGTGGGTGTCGGCTTGGAAAGAAAAATCGGTGACCCGAGTTCGAATTCCAGTTGAGTACCCTGCATTCACTTCAGCACTGGTACCCTTGGGAAAGGTATTAATCTGTCACTTCCTTTTAGTTATAGGGTTAAATAACAGGATGGTGCCTAGAGGCAACCCATCTAGTGTTATTGTCACAATAAAAAAAATCCTTGATAGCTCTGGCGAAGCATCAAATATTCAGCTATTTGACAAGATGATGAATTTTGCTGCAAACTGCACCAGGCTTCCAAATGCACAGGGAATACTGGACGTGTGTAGTGCGTTCTATCTCGGCCAATGGCCGCAAGACGACGATAGATAAGAGACCGGTGATTAAAATCACTGACAGAAGAAAGTTTGTAGGTTTCAGTAATTTGGTAAGGAACCACAATGTACATTTCTTTGATGTTTAAGATATTTACATTTAATCAACTTACTATTAATATGCCATATGAGTTTCATGTTCTCCATTTTTGTTCTTAATTTATGCCCTAGAAATTCAACTACCAGTAAAATGTGGAAATGATGAAACAAAGGCATAAACATAAAAGTTATATTTTTAACTGAATTACCAAAATCTGTCAGAATCATTTTAATTATAACTTAAGATTAAAGGTTTTGAAACTTCAAGAAAACTAAATGTATGGTCATCAGCAAAAACAAGAACTCAGAAATGCCAACTATTGGTCGCAGAAAGTAAAATAAAAGAAGTAAAGAAATTTAAATATCTGGAAAATGTTCTGACAGAGAATGAAAAGTTCAACAATAAGGTTCGAAGACGCATTGGCATCGCCAAGGACGCATTTCAAAAGTTTAACCAGAGTACTGAGTGACAGAAAAATTAAAAGGAAAGGCTTGAAACAGAAATATGGTTCTACAGAAGGATTCTGAGGATATCATGGCCCAAGCACGTGAGCAATGACGAGGTAATGGAGAGGATTAAAAAAAAGAAAGCTCATAATTAATATCACGAAGAGACAGCTGAATTTCCGGAAACGCGTAATGAGGAAAGAGGGCCTAGAGAATCTAATACTCACAGGACGGATAAAATGAAAGAGAGACAGAAAAGCAGTGCAAGACACATATGATAGAATTGAGTAAATGGATGGCGGAGCGGAGTTTGTGAAAGATATCAAGAGAAAGATATTAAGAGCGACAAGAGATAGACAAACAGAATTTATAATCGTCTACGTCTCGAAGAGACACAATACGAAGTATTTACTGTCATCATCATTTTCGAAAGGTGAAGTTTTCTAATTTGAAATTTAAAATAGCCTTTCTTTGAGACAAGATAGCGACAGATTTTATTTATACGTCAAGTCTGTCAGTATATTTGCTTGTTTTAGTAATGCTATTTTCTTGGAAGTTCAAATCAAATTGCCTGACTTCAAGTCTTCAGACAAGACTCTTCGGAATGATCTCCGGTAACAAAGCAGAATAGTTACCTTCTGATTCCATAATTCGTTCACACGTGTGCAAAGTACTAGATATATATTTTTTTAAAATTATTTACATTCTTGTTATGACAACGATTCGGTCATTATGCCCTCTGTCATCATTAGGTTTATATTCGTCCGATTAACCTACAGGATGTGCTAAACTCAACCCTTTACTTAATCTGTTATCTTTTCACTTGACATGTCTAGAGACATCTCATATAGTCCGTGTTTTTGCTACTGCAGTTGCTGTTCGCCCTGTGTCTATTGATTTCAAGTACACACAGCCCGGCTCAAGTAATAATTAAGCAGTACGTATTTACATATCAGAAACAATTTTGGTAGATTCCCGCTCAAACACAATCTAATCTAAACTTATTTATAAATGGAACTGTGTGTGTGTGTGTGTGTGTGTGTGTGTGTGTGTGTTTCCGTTACCTATAGACTCCGAAACCGCTGAACTGATTTTCTTGAAAATTTACACAATTGTACTATAAGCGTCTGCTAGTGTTCTTAGCTAGGTTTTGTGTCGAGGTACCCCCGATAAATATCGAAAATCGAAAAAATTGGGTTATAGAAAGAGTGGTTCGATTTTAATCAAATTTGATACACTCAAAGACATAAGAAATGATATTCAGAAGTTTCAAGGTTGCAGTTCTTACAATAGTGCAGAAAATCGGTAATATATAAGGCAAGATGTTTGTGTGTGTGCGTTTATCTGTCTGTATGTCCTTTATGCAAATCCACAATTTTTATCCGATTCTCACCAAACTTCGCACAGGACCATGGATTAGTTTTAAAGTTTTCATTGCACCCGAGAAACACCGGGCTAAACTGCTAGTCTATTATAATGCAAAATAAATTAATTGATGGATTATTAACAGGATGGTTCAGTCACTATCATATATTCAATGCCCGTCTATAAAATCATGATATTATCAGATCATTGTAAAAGTTCGTGTCTGATATTCGCTGTTGACGTAAAACGACTGGAACTTGACACCAGCGTTTGTTTTTGAGCTAAGTTCTGGTTTGTTCTAGACAGAAGATTTCATCGCTCAGTTGTGAGTTAAACTTTGTTGAATTTTGATATTTTCTCATAAATGTCTTAATAATGAATTAAATATTGAATTTTAAAAAGGAGTAAGAGTCAGAAGTGTGACAAAAATATTCAGATTTTCTTTTTTGATCATGCTCCAGCTCTTCAGGCAATTAGAAAAGGGTTCTTCCAGATTTCTTCAAGATAATGTTAATTTAAACGATCAACCACGCTCCGGGCGACTTTCCGACGTCGATGAAGACGTCCTGCTTTCCACCGGAGAAAATAAACTGAATATTTCGACGGAAAGACTAAGAGTTTGAAAATTGACATCTTAACTGCATTTAATCATTTGGAGAGACTTGGTACCAATAGAAAAAAAAAACGATTTTGACAAATCGAAAGGGTGTCATGACAAGGCAAGATCACGTATTGTAAAACAAACCTTGCTGAAACTTAAATAGTCGTAATGGGAAACACTCCAGCAGGCACACGCCATGTTCTCCTGGCTTGGATTTTCATTCGTTCTCGTTTCTGTAGAACATCTTAAATGACTAAAGTGACTTTTTACAGTCAGTCGAAAATTACCACACAATCGTCTTCCAAGAAAAGCAAAAATTTCCTTACTAGAATGGCATTAGCAAGTTTGTAGAACGATAGGAAACAGTTGCTAAAACCAATAAAGATTATGTACTTTACTAATAAATACCTTTTGGTGAGTATTTCAAATTGTGTTTTAACTTTATAATCAGGCACGAACTTTTGCAATGTTTTCATAAGACAGGAATAATTACTTGCGAAATGACCCTTGTATGTGGTTTCGATTTTTTCTTCCTGGTTCCAGGTCTTGATCCGTATTTGTAAGAGTATTCGAAAAATGAGTACCGATAATTTTTCTACAATTTTTTCCAACCCTCCGGTAATCTTTAGTTTTTCCAAAAAATTGTTCACTTTCTGTCAGTTTTAATTCAAAGATCATCTGGAACAACGATATTTCCTACATGACAACCTTTCTTTTTTATGATGACGAGATCTTGTCTTCTGATCCACACTGGGTAATACATTTGAATTTCTAGATCTTAAAGATTTGTACGATTTTCACTTTCAAAAACAGACTTTTGTCCGTGCATTTGCTTGCATTGTGAATTTTTATTCACGTGCATATAACGACCCGAAAATAGCTGGCCCTTTCTGGCATCCTCTAACATTACATGAACTAGATCAGATAAAAATGAGATATTGCTGCCATATCTTGGCGAAAGATGTCCAATCTTAATTTTCTAGCCTTGACAGAGTTCAAAAGTTTTGCGCGGCCACCATAGAACATCTTTACCAAAGCCGAAACGAGGCTAGGTTTTCGTTACTCTATAGCTATTTTAATGGCAGATATTTGGGAAAACAACATCAATAGTATGTATTCGTATAATATCTTAATATAGTTTGATTTTATAGGATAGAAATTAAAGATCTTTAATACAAATACACTTTCTTAAAATGTTCTTGTCGCAACCAAGTACGTATATAATCTTATATGGAAATGCCACTTATTTGTCTATTCAAAAGTCCTAGCGTTAATTTTCATGACATTCTTAGCTTCCGTTTTGGAAATGTTCGAATTCTCCAATCGTTTTCTCGTCAGTTTGGTTTTCATAATGTGTTTTAATTTCAATCAATTTAATGGCTAAATTGACACAACTGTAAATGCTAATGATTTCACTTCCTTCACCCTTTTATTTTTCTCACATATTTTCTATTATCGTCACTTTTCGGGCTTTATGAATATTTATTTTTCTTTGAACAAACTTTTCACTTCGTCTTTTGACTATTTTAGTGAATGCCACCAATATCTTATTACAAACACATTCGTGAACAGATGATATTTTGAGATATTTTAGAGTTGCTCTCGTTAAATATTATAAATCAATATCACAATCGGTTTAATTGAATGTGTGGATAGTGTAATGGTTAATGACGATAAGTGGAATCAGCGAGAATTAAAATTTCGGGCTCGTCTGTTTGCGTTAGCTTTCGCACAAATGGTCTTATGAAAGAACGAATCCATCTCTTCTCACGCCGCCATTAAAGCGTTAAGAAGCAGAGATGGTCTCTCTAGGCATAAGTTGCCACTAATCAATAGTAATTATGACATAGTAATTATGAGTTCGATCTGTGGGCTGAGCAGTGTTTTTTTTGTTTGTTTTTTTTAATAAATCGTTTTATCACGAGCAGAGCAGGACCGGCGCTAGTGCGCGGTGGCGAGGAGGTTGCACAGGGGATGTCGAGGAAAATAAAGAGGAAGATGGGAATCAAGGAGATAGAAGATGGCAATTGACGATGCATTTAAACTTTTGGAGATTGTAGTTGTCAGGGAAGTAAGTATACGGAAGTGAGTTCTACGACCGGGAAGTGCGAGAAAAGAAACTGGCAGAGAAGAAGTTGGTGGTGACATTTGACTATTTTGTTGTTAAAGGGGTGGGACCTAATTGCCAATCTAGCATCACGAGTAAATTCGTATGGTCGGGGATCCAAGGATAAAAGCTTGTCAGAGCAGAAGCCGTGAAAATATTTGTAGAAAAGAAAAAAAGAATTTGAAACTCAGTGGCAAAAGTACTTGCAATAACTGAACGGTAAGAAATATCTTTGGTGAGTGGAACGAGAACAGTCTACTCCGGTAGGATAAATAAAGTGATTGATTCGAAATTCCATGTAAGTTACTCGAATCGCTATGCAGCTGATGAAGTCAGGGTGGCATAACAACCGAAACATTGTGATAACAACAAACAACAATGTAAATAATAATTCCTCATTCCAGAAATTCAGACAGAAACAGAAAGGTATCGGTTGGAGCGCCATGATACCCTTTTTAAACCCCTGTCTCATTATTAGCGGTCTTCAGTCGCAGAAGAGATATAATTTGCCCGCATAGTTATTTTATACCAAAGTTATGTTATAGTAATGGGCAGAATAATGATTGTAAATTTGTTCCACAAAAATCAATAAGACTGGTTAGGATACTAAATGTTTTTTTAGTTACTAGCATGGCCGTATCTGACTACCGGGCACACCGGTCACGGGTCCGGGCCAGTCCGTGCAATCATAGTGAAAATCCGGGCAAGGAAAAATCTCTTCGCCAGAAATCAAACTAAACAATTCACAAAGAAAAAAAGAAAAACGAAGAAAACATCCGAATGAACGCAGTAAAAATCTGTTTGTTTATTTATTAATTTTGGGAGAAAAGATTGGTTATACTCAAAAAGTCCGAACCCGATTTCCTACTTTCGTTCACGTTCTGTGCCGAATTTCCATTGGAATAGCCGAAAAAATCCGCAAAAATAATAGTTTCTGGAAACGGATGACACTGATGACGTCATTATATTGTCAACTAATAAATCCAGGCAATCTTCTGTGTCCGGTGTTTTTTGTTTTTTTTTTTAGCATCAGGTACGGCCCTGGTTACTAGTGGTCGCTATCTGAAGATACATTGAGGTGCCTTCTGAAAGCTAAGCAAAGTATTAAAAAACAGAAAAATTTTCTTTAGAAACAAAGACAAAGACTGGTGAATTGTTACATAATATCAGTCCTTCTATATGGCGGAGAATTCTGGACACTCCTCAATATGAAGAGATTGAAACAACAGAAAGGTAATCCTTCAAAAGTATGCTGAGAATACAATGGCCCAAACATGTGAGAAACGAAGAAGTTCGAGATAAAATAGAAACAAAAAAACACATACTAAACATCAAGAAGAGACAGCTGAAATTCACAAGGTACGTAATGAGGAAAAAGTGCTTGGAAAATTTGATATTCGCAGGACAGACTGAAGGCAAATGTTAAAGGAAAAGAAAGCATAACCTACCTAGTAAGCTGGAGCAAATGGATAGCCAACATGGATTAGAAGAGATAACAAAAAGACAATATTTATTAAAAGCCACAAAAGACAAGATGTGGAAAGCCAGGATCGTAAACGTCCTGAAAAGACGGCACATTGAAGAAGTGGTCAGTATATGAGCCTGGGTAAAATACAGAATGTTTAACAATGGTTTTCAAGGTCTAGTTCACTTCAAAGATTAGCACAAATTAATCTTTTTTCCCCCAATTTATACCGATTCGGTCTTGGACTAAGGTAAGCTTAATAGGCTAAGGTAAGCTTAGAAAATATAAAGAAAGTCTTGCCAAAGAGAACAATAGTTAAATAGTTTCCGAGAATGCTTTAAAAAGTTCATTTTTTATTGGGTTCTAGCCTTCACATTTCTAGCCTTCGTTCATTGTTTGGGTTTCTCACCACAGAATGTGGCTATTATTATAGTTTCGCAAACCATTTCACTATAATGAATTAAGCATTTATTAGACGCCTTACACAGGCGACATTTTAATGTCGTAATCTAAGTTTAATATCAATACTTTGATACCCTCAATTTGAACGTTATAGAGAAGGTTATTTTTTTTAGACTTATTGCATATTTCAGAATCTTTCCTGGCAAATGATCATTGTTATATGTATTTAAACTTTAAAGATATTTTTATATGACCTTATGACCATTATAGATTACTTCTTTTAAAAGTTCTCTTCTCGCCAGAATATGTACCACTTATCTAGAAAAGAAAGCATATTACAATAGTGGCTATAGATTTGTTTCCAGTATTATTTAGCATTAATAATTACATTGATCATAACAAACTGTGAATACGATTTAAAATGAATCGATTCAATTAAGCTACTTTAAAAAATTAAATTAAGTAACATTTTAAAATAACCGATACTAATAAGAATATTTTGTATCCATTCAGAAATTTGTTATAGCTCGTATTAATAAGTTAAAGCTTGTTTTTAACTTTCTTTTTGATTTATGTGGATAACATATCAAATTTAAGGTCAAAGTTAAACTGTCAGAAACGCCTGCGTTTGACTTATTGAGCTAATAAAGCACTCGGTCAAGATTATGTTTTGAATGTTAAATTGGATCCATTTGTTTTGTAGAAAAGCTCACACTTAGTTTATTTCATTTTTATTTGGCGGGTTCGTTTATTATATACAAATTAGCGTGCTGATAGTTAAATATTCCGTACGTATATTACATAATGAGCTGTTTTTTTTTTTAAAGAAACCTTCAAAAGAAGATGTTTACTTCAGACATGCTGGTCTGAATAGTAATGCATAAATTCATCTCTAAAATTCTGATATAAAGTTTCGACCTTTTGAAATTTAAACAATCTCTGCAACGGTATTATTTTACTATTAGATCTGTCACATCCCGACTATTATATTATGCTCTTTAAGTAGTTATTTGACCAATGACGGTGAAGTAAGGGCGGGATTGATCATGCGCAGTAAGTCAATAAGGGAACTGGGCGTAATAATAAAAAGATTACCCTCGCAAGAAAACTTTGTAAGGCAGTTTAACGGACCAAGAAAATTAAAATTGAAGTTCCCTATTTTTCTACCTGGTAAATCAGAATTTGAAAGGAAAGTATCAGTGGGTGGATGAGCAAAAATGTAATAAAATTCTAAGTTACAAGATCTTTTGATGACGAAATGCGTATTTTACTTATCTATCTATATTTCCATAAAAAATAGTCTGTAAAAGTCTTTTGATATAAAATAAAAAACTTGTATACGTGTCAGTAGAATAGACAAATGAAAAACAAGAAAAACTACACGATATAGATAAAAAATTAAAAGGAAACATATTTAATAATATACACTACATTACTGGTTTACTCACGCATCGATCAAAAATGTGCCGAAGTTGACAACGCAAACCTTCCTGCCGAGCTTGAAAAGGACCTCCAATCGGTGGTGGACTGGTGTAAGAAATGGCTAGTGAATTTTAATGCATCCAAAACGAAGCTTCTTTCTAGTAACCATCACAGACAATCGCTCCTACCCTCCACTATCATAGATCAGGCTACTCTCCATGAAAGCTAATCACTGCACCTACTCGTGTTAACTCTCACTACAGACCTCAAGTTGACTGACTATAAAGAATTCATAGCTAAATCCGCTGCTAAGAAAGTCGGTTCTCTGTGTAGGACCAGGAATTTTTTTTACCGTTTGAAAAACTTCTGCACATATATAAATCTACCATCCGCCCGTGCATTTAATACTGCTGCCATATCTGGTCGGGTGTTCCTGCTATCCACCTAAGTGTACTTGACAAAATCTAACCGAGAATCCGTAATGCCATGGATCCCGACTTGGCAGCACAGATACAGTCACTTTCTCACCGGCGCAATGTGGCTTCCCTGTGTCTCTTCTACAAATACTTTCACGGCTTCTTCTCTTGAACTTAGCTCACTGGTGCCCCCTATACATGAATTTACTCGAGCCTCAAGATTAGCAACTAAGTCTGACCCTTTTACTGTGAAACCAATAAATTGTAAACGCAAATTCTACTCCAGTAGCTTCTTTTCTCGCACTTCCTGCCTGTGGAATTCCCTTCCGTTTACTTGCTTCTCCGACAGCGACTATTTTCAAAAATTCAAATGTAAAGTCACTAGACATCTCCTGTCTCACTAACCTGCATGCTCTCTCTCTCATGCTCCTTTCTCCATCCACTCCACTCATCAGTATTCTCATCCTTTTCTTACCCACTTCCTGACACCCTCTATAACCTTTCACTCTCATAACTTTTCTCCTATGTAACCCCTGCGCACCAGTGGCAGTAAACTGTCTTACTTAGGGCGATATGATTATAAAAGAAATAAAATAAAAAGTAAATTTATCAACGGCAGGTTGCAGAATCAAATTACCTGCAAATTACATGTGTACAAGTGCAGTATAAGTGAGAAGTTTCTAGTACAATATAGAAGTAAATCCAAAAAAGAATCAGCATTATTATCGGTCCTGATCTGGCGTCTCAGTTTTTTTTTACTTTCCCACCGCCGTATGGTTACCTCCCTCTGTTTCTTCTATACATAATTTCATGGTAATGGTTCGGATTATCTCTTTACTATCATACCTGTTTAACTTGTACAGCGTGTCTACTTTGAGAACCCTAGATGTTATCACATGCAAGGATTTGTCATCGGAGGCCACAATTTGAACAGCAGTTGATACACTGCTGATTGCAGACGCAAAAAGCAAACTGAAGGTAGGTAAAAAGAGTGTGCTAAAAAAATGCCACAAATAAATTGCAAGAAAACAATGCATAGTCATCAGCAAAAAGAGCGATTCTCAAATGCCAAATACAAGTGGGGGATACTAAAATTAAGCAGGTACAAAGATTTAAATACCTGGGAAGTGTTCTAACAAAAAGACGGAAACTGCGACATAGAGATCCGAAGGCGAATTGGCATGATGAAGGATGCTTTACAGAAGCTGAGTAAAGTATTAAGACAGAGGAAACTTTCAGTAGAAACAAAGAAGGGAGTACAAGATTGCTATATAATGTCAGTTCTTCAATATGGCAGTGGATGTTGGACAATATCATCAAAGATGAAGGAAAAACTTGAAGCAGCTGAAATGTTGTTCTACAGAAGGATGCTGCGGATATCATAGACCGAGCATGTGAGCAATAATGAGGTGTTGGGAAGAATGGAAACGAAAAGGAATTTAATATTGAGCATCAGGAAGAGACAATTGAAGTTCCTGGGACATGCAATGAGGAAAGAGGACTTGGAGAACCTGATATTAGCAGGCCAGATAGAGGCAAAAAGAGACAGAGGAAAGCAACTGATAACATATTTGAAGGGCCTGAACGGGGATTGCGAGATGTTATAGGAGAAATCATGCTAAGAGCCACCAAGAATAGGGAGACGTAGAAGGCCATGATCGCCTACGTCCTGAAAGGACAAGGCACATAGAAGAAGAACAAGGAGCATAGTTGAGCTGACTAGATGTAGTCAGAAGTTCTAGGCTAACCGTTTCTTACAATGTTTATCTTTGTTACCATTTGTACGACGTTTCGGTCGTTGTACGTTTCGGCCTTCTTTAGGTGTCCTTAAGAACACATGGCCCGGTGGATGTAGACGTTGGTTAGTTCCTGTGACTTGACCCAAATAGTTGTGAGTTCAATACCACGCTACAGCAGTGGTGAACAAGTAACTTACAGGGTTAGAGGGAGATAACTCATGATTACCAAAAGAGGCACTAATACCCAAGGAATAGAGTTCCTATACCCCAGTGATTGTAATAAAGGGTTCGATTCAAAATTCCTAGGCTCTGAAGATGGTCGGAGCGTACAACGGCCGAAACGTCGTAAAAATGGCAACAAAGATGAGGACAATAGTCCGAATGATGTAAATACTACCTCATCTCAGAAATATAGACAAATACTAACCATTTCTTTTCTTATACTTCTCGCTTGTGAAATTCCCTTCTAGCTCCATGCTTCCCAACCATCTCCAAAAATTTAATATCAACCGCTGTCTGATTACTCTTCCCTTCCCACTTATTATTCCCTTCCCACTTATTTCTCTTCCAAATTTTTCTACACCCAGTAACCCCTTATGTCTTAGGGACTTTACTGCTTTTCTTGTGGTGAAATCGATTAACAAAAACCTAAAATGTATACCTAGTATTGTGGGATAAGAAATTAAGAATTAAAAACAATCTTGTCACTTTTACAAAAATTCACAATAACGTGTGAAATCCTAGTTTTGCCGAACAAAAAAGAAATGACCATGCGCTTAAAGAAAAAGTCGAAACCGGATTTCACGAGTATATGTTAAATTGGTTTTCTGATCAATGGGAACGATTTGCAAGACCATAAACACTTCGTGATCCAGTACGAAAAATCTAAAGAATGTATAAATGACTTTAATTTGCGTCAGTGAGTCAGATGGAAGCAGGAGAGACGACAAGCTAAAATGTAACAAGGCAGAAACTTCAAGTCGATCCGCACATAATGTCGCGTCGCAACATCGCCCTCTTCCTCGTACTTCTCTATTCAAAGACATCCCTACCGAACAAACGCTCACACATACATACGCATAAACTCTTTCCAACAAATTACTACTACGAACATTTCTACAACGCTTGATACTTTTAACATTATTTGTTTCTCATCGAACATTTTTCTTACACATTTATGTTAACGTTCAGCAAACAAAATTCCAATTACTTTTTCAACCACCTAATGATATTCAAAATTATAGGGATAGCCGGCTATGTTTGGAAGTGGCCTTGTACCAGACATGGCTGACACACCCTATATCTTCAGTATAAAGCGCAAAATGTTTACATTGTAATTTCCTAGAAACAGAGTTTAAGCAATTTAAGATATTGACATTTATTAAATGATATTTATAGCAAATAAGGTCTGATAGGATATAAAGTTTTAGAAATGTCATTTTATCAATTTAACCTATTACAGACGGAGAGGGTCTACACTTATCTGACAGAAAGTTAAAAGATAGTGAAGAGTATCTCTTCGTGCTTCGTTGAATTTTCCAGGCGAGAATGTAAACACACATTTTAACAATGCCGCAGAAAAAAGGGTGTTTCTTTTTTATTGTGTTCATATGATCTTGCTAAAAAGGTTTCAGTTAGTTAAGTGCCATACATGATACACGCTTTGGGTGATCATATCTCGAAAGACTGACTGGGCAGAAGATTATCCCGAAGTAGGTTGCCATTGCTTTCTACGGTAGACTGGTTGCCACTCAAGGTTATAGAACACAATCTGTCTTGTTATTTAATCCATAACTGAAGGGAAGAGACAGATTAATACAGTTCGCGAGGGTATTTGCGCGTAAGTGAATTCAAGGAATTCGAACTCGGCTTCCCGATTTGTCGTTCCGAGCCGACATCCACTGCACCACAATGCACATTACACAGCTACAATTTAAAGAAAGTAACTATTAATTTTAGTTTTCTTTTAAGAAAACAGCAGAAAGTCTTCTTCTATGTGCCCTTTCCCTTCAGGGCGTAGGCGATCATAGTTCTCCACGTCTCCCTAACCCTTGTGGCTCTTAGTATGTTTGCTCCTGTTACGCCTGGCAACCCTCGTTCCGTTATCCACCTGATCAGGCCCTGCAGATATGTTATCCACTGCCTTCCTCTGTCTCTTTTTCCTTCTATCTGGCCAGTCAGTATCAGGTTCTCCAAGCTCTTCTTTCTCATTGCGTGTCCCAGGAACTTCAGTTGTCTCTTCCTGATGCTCAGTCTTAATTTCCTTTTCGTTGCCATTCTTTCCAACACCTCATCATTGCTAGCATGCTCAGTCCACGATATCCGTAGCATCCTTCTGTAGAACCACATTTCCGCTGCTTCCAGTTTTGTCCTCATTTTCGATGATATTGTCCAGCATTCACTGCTGTATTGAAGAACTGACATCACATAGCAATCCAGCATTCTTTTCTTTGTTTCTAGTGAAATTTTCCTGTGTCTTAGTACTTTACTCAGTTTCTGAAATGCGTCCTTTGCCTTGCCAATTCGCTTTCGGATCTCAGTGTTGCACATTCCATCTCCTGTTAGAACACTTAGGTATTGAAATGTTTGTACTTGCTTGATTCTGGTATCCCCCACCTGTATTTGGCATTTTGGGTTGCACCTTTTGCTGTTTTGTTTTAGTCAACAAAAAAAACTTCAAGTTTTTGAATTTAAAGCATCTTTTGATTTTATTGGTTTTAAGAAGAAAGTTTATCCCCAAGATGAACCGACACGCCAGTGTTCAATATTTGGCTTTATACATTTGGATAAGTTTATTAACGAACCATTACTGAGCCGGAATAAAATGAGTAGAGCTTAACAAGCTTATGCTGCAATAGTATTTTTCAGAAATTTCGTCTATCTGCTGCAGTAATACAGCTAACACCGAAGATCAACCGTTTTACTAGCAATAGTATACAAGATTAACTTATTGACACTTGTTTTATAGCGTGGATCTTTAATTATGTATAAATAGACTAATCAATGAGCTAACGAATCCTATCTTTGCATGACAGTGCACCCCGACGTGGTATAATGGTTAACAAGCTTATCTCGCTAGAACCTATTACACCTGAGTAGTGATTTCAATCCTCACTGGGTACTCCTTACGTTCGGCCTTGTGCCACATGTAAGCGGCTCTTTGTAAATCAACTATCTTTGGATGACAGGACAACCTCGACGTGCTGTAATGATTAGCAAGCTTGTCTCGCTATAACTTATTACAACTGAGTAGCGAGTTCAATCCTCACTAGGTATCCCAATACGTTCGAGCTTGTGCCAAATCTAAACGGCGCTTTAAAAAAAAAATCACGTATTGTTGCATGAAGACTAGAAATTTAGTCGAGCGTGTATGAATCTCACTGAAGACCTACGTATGTAGCTTTGTAACAGAAAAAAATTAGACTACTTCATGGATTCACTTAAATTTAAAATAAATTTAAAGAGATTATTTCATGCATTCACTTACGCACAAATACCCTTTGGGAAAGGTGTTAATCCGTCTCTTCTCTCCAGTTATGGGTTAAATAATAGGACAGATTGGGTTCTATAGCCTTGGCTGGCAACCAGTCGACCGGAAAAAACAATTGCAACATACTCCGGGATAATCTTCTACCCAGTAAGTCATGTCTCTTTCGAGACATGATCGCCCAAGTGTGTACCACGTATGACACTTAACTGACTGACTTCGTGGTTGAAATAGTTGCACATTTCTCAACAGTACAAGAAAATGCATTTTTTCTCTTGTGATTGTTCGCATTGGTTTGCCTTTCCCGTTTGTAGAGCCCAGGACAAAAGTCTGCATTCCTAATATTGACTTTTTAGATATAAAATACCTTTCCATTTATCGGATTGGCGCAATTGATCTTCCTAAATTCCCACTCCACCTTTTTTTATTAACTTACTGTTAAATATAATAATAATACATTGATATTTGTAACAAAAATCATGAACCATAAATGGACCATTTCGTTCATTTCATTGGCTGTTTAAGTGGATCCGTTGGTATGTGGTTGTTGCAACAATTTTTTAAATTTTATATTGTTCGTTGGTTGCATTAAATAAAGATAGGATTTTTAAACTAATGGAAAGACAAGAAAATAATTTGGAAGTGTATTAGTATTTTTAGGAGCTTAAAACTCGTTACAGGGTAAATGAAAAAGATAAGGTCTTTTTTTATATTGAACATTTGATGGCAAAGGTTGGCTTGTGTTAAGGAAAAGATTTCTGTCCAATATTCTCCCCCAAATCAGTATTCTCTAATATTTGCTCATTAAAGTACTGATTTTAAGAAGTGAGTTGAGCCGAGAATATTTTACCCCCCCCCCCACACACCTTAGTTTATGTATGTATATATGATAAAACGGGATTTCGCAAATCGTAAAACTTGATCAACATTATTTGTGTGGATGTACATGGATGGACAGAAACACATATTTCTATCTTGAAGTGCGAGTTTAAAATACCCCCCCCCCCATTAAAATATAGTAATAAGCAATTTATTTACTTTAAAAATAAATTGTGCCCCCTGAATAAAATTATGGAATATAGGTTAATTGATACGGAATAGCTTCACATTCATTGTCAAATTATAAATTTAACATCCATTTTCAAAACAAGTGTGCTGATAAATATCACTAAGTTGAAGAAATCATAAGATTCATTTTAATCAAATCCAGTAAGGAAATAATAATGGCTATGAAATATATTTGCTAAATTAGGAAAAGATCAAACAAAAATTAAAATTGTACAAAATTCGAGTTTAATAAAATAATGAAAATCAATGAAAGGCTTTACTATTAAAATAAGAGCTGCAGATTTTACAAACGGCTCTGAGATCAGAAATAATATTTTTTCGATTATTTTTACAGTATTAAGCAATCCTTATTACGAAAAAAATCTTTTGAACCGGCTCCCAAGAGGATGCTTCCTCGGTCATTACAGTCTTAACCTGTTCAAGTCTAGGGTTAACAGTTATCTTTCCCATCAATCTACAGAAACTGTGCCGTTTAATGTGTAACCCTCTATCTAGAGTGGTTCTTGGGTCTTGTAGAGGGTGAACTTCACTGTAAAAAAAAAAAACTTTTATAGAAATTTAATAGAGGGTCCTGTTTGTTATGTAAATTGATCTCACTCAGGACGCAAAAGAAAATATGTGCATACCACGTGGTTTACTAAAATTTTTAAAAATTCGTTTCTTGGAGTTTTTTTTTTAATCTACTTAATTTTACGAATTTATTTATTTTTTGTACATAGCAAAGTAGACCGCCTTATTATATAAAATGTATTTTTTTATATTCGTGATCCAGAATAAAAGAAAAAAAAAACAGTAAAGAAAAATAGATTAATTCTGTTTGCAACAACTCCATAATTATTTTTTTATAATTTAGAGCAAAGTTACGTGTCAGTGTTACAGAATATCGTCAAACAAAACAATGACGATCATAAAAGAAAAAGATAACAAGTGTAGAGAATGGTAGGTGTTGTTTAATGTTTATCAATGAGTGGTTTTAAAATATCCACCATTTTACCAACAAACGCACGTTATCCCGAGAATGTAATTCGCCTGTAAGGGAAATGTGTATGTTATTGTTAGTCGACATGTGAGTTGTGAAAATAGACGTGCATGGCTCGATGTTTTTGTTGTTTCTTTTTACTTAAGCATAGCTTGATTTGGACGCAAAGAAAAAAAAAGTATAGGGCTCCCAGTGAAGATCGCACTCACTAATGGTCAACTACACCAGCTTGCTAATGATTTAACCACATCGAGACACTTGCACGGGTCGATCTTTCTTATAGAACATGTTGCTCAAACAAACGAAAAAATAAAAATAAAAACAATCTAGGATTTCGTGTCAGCAAACATAAACAAACAATACGGTTAAAGAAAATAAGCAAAAGTTTGCAAACATAAAAAAAAAGGAAAACACCACATACTTCAACCAACTTGGAATTTAGAATTTTCTTAAAGAGAAAGTACTTAAAATTTAACATTAAGCTCACTTACTCACAAAAAAAAAAAAAAAACGGATATTTTTATATGCCTGATGAATTCAAGAGTTTAAATTTTGTTGTTTCTTTTAAAATAAGCTAGCGAATATTCGGAAATAGGTTAAGAAACAAATAAACGGTTTAAAACGAAGCTGAAAGTTTATTTAATCTTTTTTTCTAATTTCAACAATTTATTAACTAATTATTTGAATTAGATTTTAAATTTATTTTTTAGCTGGTTTTAATTCAATTTGCAACACTTTTTATAACAAATGTTAGAATGTCTTAACTTTTAAGCATTCATATTACTTATCACTACGACTCTCTTGTTTTTCTTTTTTGTAGCGTTAGAAAATAACACAACGCAGCTCAACAAATCTTGTCCTTGTGCACCCATTACTGTACTGAAAAAAGTGAATGACTTTAGATTCTTTTACCGGAAACAAATAAATATGAAAATTAAAGGAAATAATTGTCTTACCTGAATTTCATTTTTTGTACTATAGATACGTAGATCTTTCCTTAGGAATAAATGTACGGGTATATGCGCTATGATTTTAAAAATATATATATCCGTCAGTGTAATTTTGGATTCTTTATATGGAACCGGCCCGTTCTGACGTAAGTTTAATAACAGCGATTATACTACGACTACTAATGTTTTTGAATGAGAGATAGTACGTCAGTTGTAGTTGTAGTACTTAAAAAAGAAATTGTAGTAGCTGTGGTAGTGGCAATAGTTAACTGTAATAAGAAAGTAGTGGCGGTCTTCTTTTTTGTTGTTTTTTTTTTTTTTTTTTTTTTTTTACTGGGGCTAACCACACATTTTTATGCGGGCGGGAGCAATTTGCGGTCGACCTGGCATTAGCGAGTGGATAGAGGCTAAGTAACAACCAGCTGGTTTGGAGGCGGTAATAACATCACTAAAACGCCGTCAGCAGCCGTGACTTTGGTTAAGAGAAAGTCTGGAAACGATGAGAGGGAGGAAACTTAAAGGAATGGAAATATTAGAGAGAGAGAGGGGGAATTCTGTTGGCGGTAGGAAGAAAAAAAAAAACGTCACGATGATCAGAGACATTGTAATGTAGAAAGAAAAGGTACAAGAAATAAAAGAAAGGGTATGTGAGAAAAAAGAGAGTGAGAGAGAGGGAGGGAAGGAAGGAGGTGTAGAGAAATGAACTGATAGAAAAATGAGTGAAAGAAAGACACGCAAAGAAGAAAAAGGAAAAGCAAAGGTGTCAGGGGTAGGGATGAAAGCGAATGCGTAAAAATCAAGTAGAATAAGCAGAAAATACATGGAGACAAAAATGATGAAAGCAAACAATAGAAGGGGAAAGGAATGAAGGAAAATGCCAAGGATAGAAAATATAATAATAGATATGAAATTATTAAAGAGGAAAAATAATGAACATATAAAGGATATTGAAAGCGAGAAAAGAAGTAGAAAAAAGGAGAGAGAAGTGAAAAAGATAGATAGATAGATAGATAGATAGATAGATAGATAGATAGATATGAACAAGCTGAGATAGATAGATAGATAGATATGAACAGGCTTAGATAGATAGATAGATAGATAGATAGATAGATAGATAGATAGATATGAACAGGCTTAGATAGATAGATAGATAGATAGATAGATAGATAGATAGATAGATAGATATGAACAGGCTTAGATAGATAGATAGATAGATAGATAGATAGATAGATAGATAGTATGAACAGGCTTAGATAGATAGATAGATAGATAGATAGATAGATAGATAGATAGATATGAACAGGTTTAGATAGATAGATATATAGATAGATATGAACAGGTTTAGATAGATAGATATATAGATAGATATGAACAGGCTTAGATAGACTGAGTGATAGGGAAATGAGTGTGCATAAAAATGTCTGTAGAAAAATAAAAGATAGAGATAAAATAAACAAAAAGTGAAATAAAAGGAAATAAATATATAAATAAATGACAGAATGAAGAAAAATTTATTCAACTGAAGCAGACGACAAAATTAGACGTGTATATAAGAGAGAAGAAGGATTAGTTTATGGAGAACAATCGATAGAATAACGAAAAAAAAAACTGAGACAAAAAATGAAAAAAAAAATCTAAAAAGGACAGAGAAAATTATTTTTGTCTCTTAATTACTGTTCATTTATTTATTTTTTCTTACTATTGGTTTTTCTTATATTCTCTAACACTCAGCAACCCTCTAGTGCCTTAGTGACTAAATTTCCTTGCTTCGGGTGAAATGATTAAAAAAATTAAGAAAAAAGAAAAAAAACAAAGAAAATGAAAAAGAAAGAAAAGAATAAAAAGTTAGCGTGTCAAAATCTGTAGGAAGTAAAAGAGGGAAACAAAAACTACGTATGAAATTTAAATTATTTCTTGAGAAAGAAAACAGAGATTAAATTGAGAAGGAGAGAGAGAGAGAGAGAGAGAGAGAGATTTATTAGGTAAATTCCGAGAGATAGTAAGGAAAGTAAAAGAAAAGAGGGAGCAGCCTTAAGTAAGATAAGATTTTAATAACACTAATAAAACAACTGTCGAAAATAATGTTTTAAAAAGTTACTTTCGTGAGTACATTGAAAAGCTTTGCACTGTGAAAGTGGAATAGGAGAGTACACAGGTAAACATAGTGTAATTAGTTACCCGTCACCCTCGATAACAGGGCGTGGCACATGATCGTACCTATAGCACGTTCGAGGAGAATCGACAGGATACACAACTCAAAGTCACATTTTATAGCAGATCAGTTCTCGGCCGTTGCCACAATCAACGCATGCCAAATCTGAGACTGGAATCGCTTAAGAAGTAAATATTTAAAGAGCATACCAGGTTTTAATTGTTAATTGAAACTGTCACGTGCAGAAACAAAACGAAAATAGGAGTTTTGCGAGTTTGAATCAGAGACCGAAAGTTGTGCATCTCATAGTAAATGAGAAAGAATGCCTCTCGGGATGCTATAATAATTAGAGGGGAGAGATGAAAGACAGAAAAGAGAAAAACGGAGAGAGAGAGAAAGAGAGAAACATGAAGAGATAGAAAAGGAAAATATGGAGAGAAGCATGAAAACAAAGAGATAGTTAAAAAGAACTGGCAAAGAAAAGTCCCAACCTTGTTGAGAGAGAGAGAGAGGGAGTGTCAAAACTTGTTTAAAATTAAAACAAGGTCCTAAATATAGAGAAAGAATGAGTGAATGAATAGATAGGAAGACAGAGAAGGAGACATCGCGGAAACATTTAAACAGAAATTGATAAAATCTGCAAAACCGACTCATCAATATTCTGACTGCTAACAAAATTAAAAGTCAAAGTTTAAAGAAATGCGCTTTACAGAAGTCTTTTGAAAATGATAAAAATTACAGAATCAATTTTAGATGAACCAACGAGAAAAACCTTTTTGATTACGTTGAAAGAATGAGTTTTCTACTTAGAAGAGTTTGGACTAACAAACTTCAGAAGAAATCTTGAACTATATTTATATTCGCAAATCATTTAAACACATAACAGTAAATAGTGAATAACAAAATGGATGAATGTACATTTTTAAGAATCATAACGATTTCATTTATAATATAAATTTCATACATATATAGGTCAGCTGCTATAAAAATTGGTTAACTGTGTCTTGCAAGACAACTTGTCTCGCTATAATTAATCATATATATATATATATATATATATATATATATATATATATATATAAGTCTACCATTCATAGTTAGAATATGGCAGATATTCATGGTTAGAATATGGCTGACACATGAAGTCCAATGCTCCTGCTATTTACTTTGAGCTCTTTGCTAACATTCAAAGATGAATCGGCAATATTATCGGTCCTGATCTGGTAGTTCGGCTTCAGTCAATTTTCAAGCGCCGGAAAGTACGATGTAACATCTTGTGCCTTAGTGGCTTTACTGCCTTTCATAGAACGAAATTTAAATATATATATATATATATATATATATATATATATATATATATATATGTGTGTGTGTGTGTGTGTGTGTGTGTGTGTGTGTGTGTGTGTGTGTGTGTGAGAGAGAGAGAGTGTGTGTGTGTCTAAATTAATACATATATGTCGGATGTCTAACCGTACTAATGAGCTGTGATACAGCGAAACTGGACTGTTTGCGGATGCCCATTTACACTTTCGATCGTCGATTTAGCACTCTGGGGAAATGGTAGACTTTAAAAACAATAGCTAACTCACCGCTATTTACTCATTGTTCTCTAGCAATGAATAGAACACTCTTGGTTACTGGCGTTTGTATACATTGTGTATATAACAAGCTAAAATCAGCCTTCCTCCACCGTGCGCAGATAGCTTACAGATAGAATCTCCGATTGATGTCAAATCGGTCGGGTTTCAATCCTGGCTGTAAACAATCGGATGTCTAACCGTACTGATGAGCAGTGATACAGCAAAACAGGACTATCTGCAGATGACAAACTAACTAACTATATATATATATATATATATATATATAGTTAGTCATCCGCAGACAGTCCTGTTTTGCACACACATACACACACACACACACGTATATATATATATATATATATATATATATATATATATATATATACGTGTGTGTGTGTGTGTATTTCTTTAAAAAGAATCACAAGGTACTGCGACTTAGTTTTCCCGTTGGCTACTGGGTCACGTAATTTAATAATTGTGTATTTGGACAGCAATTCTTTTATACGAGTTTAAAGGAAAGTAAACTGTAGTAACTTGTCAGTAATTTTTAATGAAACTTGTATATCAGAGGGATTACTACTCAAATACACAATTCTGTCTATCTCTCTCTTTCTTTCATTATATATATATATATATATATATATATATATATATGTGTGTGTGTGTGTGTGTGTGTGTGTGTGTGTGTGTGTGTGTGTGTGTTCATATGGATAAATTCACCTGTCAAGAAGAACGGGTTATATATATATATATATATATATATATATATATATATATATATATATATATATAAGGTATATTTAAACAGAAAATATTCATCCAAACTACCTTAAAAAACTGATAAGGCCTTTTTGCTTAATATCTGCCAGTTAATACCATACGAGACACACTCTTGGGCGATCATTTATCTTCGAAGACATGGCTGACTAAGCAGAACAAATTCCCGCAGTAAGTTGTCATTACTTCTGCGGTGGATCGATTTTACAACCATGATTATAGGACCTAATCTGTCCTGCTATTCAACATATAACTGGAGGGAGAAAGTTTTTTTTTTTTTTTTTTTATAAGCGTTTCACCCCGAGCAAGGTATGTCACAGCCACTACTGTGCAGGGGGCTACGTAGAGTGGAGAAAGACTGATTAAATATAGGAAATGACAGAGGGTGGGTGATAGGCGGGTAAGGATACCGAGAATGAGGGTTGGGTAGATGAGAGTGTTGTGAGAATAGTTGGGAGTTAGTGTGATAGGAGGTGTCTATTGACCCTACATTTAAACACCTGGAGATTGTAACTGTTGGGAAAGCAGAGTTGTGGAAGGGAGTTCCACAGGCGGGAAGTGCGAGAAAAGAAGCTGTTGGAGTAGAATTTACGGTTACACCTTATTTGTTTAACTGTAAAAGGGTGGGACCTAGTTGCTAATCTAGTATCTCGTGTAAATTCGTGCTTAGGCGGCACCAGTGATCTAAGCTCATCGGAGCAGAAGCCATGAAAGTACTTGTAGAAGAGGCACAGGGAAGCCACATCACGCCGGTGTAAGAGCGGCTGCAGCCGGTCTGCCAAGTCAGTATCAACCACGTTACAGATCCTCCTTTGTATTTTGTCAAGAAGCCCAAGGAGAGCAGCAGGGGCACCCGACCAGATATGGCAGCAATATTCAATACACGGGCGGATGGTAGATTTGTATATGTGCAGAATAGATTCAGGTGGGAAAAATTTCCGGGCCCTGCACAGGGAGCCGACTTTCATAGCAGCAGATTTGGCAATGGATTCAATATAGTCATTCCATTTGAGGTCCGCCGAGAGTGTAAGGCCAAGGAGGCGTAGTATTTTACTCTCTGGGGGGCTAGCCTGTCCAATGCTAATGGGAGGTAGATGCGATTGTCTATGGTGATTAGTTGATAACAGCTTTGTTTTAGAGGCATTGAAATTTACCAACCATTTCCTACCCCAGGTCACTACGAATTGGAGGTCCCTTTCAAGTACGGCAGCGAGGTTCACTTTGTCGTCCAGACCTGATTTCTGATCGATGCGGGAGTAGATTGTTGTGTCGTCGGCATACATGCCAACTTGGGATCTAATGGCGTCGGGGAGATCATTAATGTAGATCAGAAAGAGCGTGGGACCTAGGATAGAACCTTGAGGGACGCCCGCGTTCGTCTGGTAGTTTTGGGAGGCATGCCCATTTAATACCACCTTCAATGTGCGGTTAGAGAGGAAAGACTGGATGAGGTCAGATTGAATTAATACCTTTCAAAAGGGTATTTATGCGTAAGTGAATGAAATGAATTCGACTGGAATTTGAACTCAGCTCTCCACCTTCTCATTTCGAGTTGCATCCATTACACCACAACGAACATATTTTTCAAATTTTTAAATAAGTTAAAGGAAATTATTTCGGAAGATCATGCGTTGTTTGTCCAAGTAGTTCTGATCGCTTTAGAGATTATAAAGAAACAATCAAACAGGCAACAGACTGGTTCTTGAAAATGACTGAAACGTGAAAAAACACTTGAGCAAACAACAGAACAACATCAACATCGATCGGACAGGTTTTTTTTTCCATTATGTTCACAATATACATTTGATAATTGAAAATATATTATAAGCAATTGAATAGACATACCTTATCGGTTCTTTTTAATCATAGGTATATATATATATATATATATATATATATATATATATATATATATATATATATATATATATATATACTCAATTATAATCTGAGATTAAGGACAGAATGGTTAAATAAAATAAAGACAAGAGGAAAACTGTATTTTAAATCGCCTACGCGTTTCGTCCTGTGATGGACTTTTTCAAGGCAAAAGGACGAAATGAGCTTTATTCTAAATTACGTATCTATAAACAAACAATGTTGATCTTTTGAAATGATTTGTGGGCATCTTTGTTTGTTTATAGATACGTAATTTAGAATAAAGCTCATTTCGTCTTTTTGCCTTGAAAAGGTCCATTATAGGACGAAACGCGTAGGCGATTTAAAATACAGTTTTCCTCTTGTCTTTATTTTATTTAACCGTATATATATATATGTATATTTAGTAGATGGATTGAGAGTAATGTTAAAATGAACATCTAAGATCAACCCTAAGTGGCGTCAGTGTATTTTATGCATGATCGCAATCTGAATGCCATGACATGAAGATTGAGATTGTATTCAAGCATGAAACAGCACTTTTAGCCAAGCATACCGTAAAACTATATTTTTTATCACACACCCATATATATATATATATATATATATATATATATATATATATATTGTATACGCAGAGACCCGACAGTTTATTTAGCGACAGTTTTTGTAATGTAACCGCCAGCAGCGGCGATGTCCATCTGAAGGCGGACGCAAAATGATTCACACGGTTTGGCGACCATATCTTTGTCCATAGCGGCGAACACGTCCATGATGGGAGCTTTCAGAGAGTCAGCCGTGTTGAGGGCGTGCTTGTTGGTCTTGACCTCGATCACGCCCCCAGAAGAAATAGTCAAGGGGTTTGCAGTCAGGTGAGGAGGGCGACCACAAGTCCGGCGACTAGTGGTAAGGAATATTGTTGAGCAGCCACACCTGTGTCGTCTTGACCTTGTGTGCAGGAACAGAGTCTTTCTGGAAGACGTAGGGACGTCCAGCGGTGATCTCGTCCATACAGGGCTTCAACACACTTCTCAGCACCTGTGGTATATATATATATATATATATATATATATATATATATATATATATTGAAAAAGTTATGCATTAATATCATTTCCTCCCAGCTATGTTTTACATAGTAGGATAGATTGGGATCTTTAACGTTGGGTGAAAACCAAATTTATATAAGGATAACTCTGAATTAAAAAGTCTACGACTGAAGCTATCACGAGTCATCTTGAGCACTCTTATCATCGAGTTATAGTGGATGCTTTTTAGAAGGTGGTGCTCGTGTTGTACATGCTATATTACTATAGTCACCCTGACGTACGTCTATTTTTGCAATGAAGAAATTGGTCATGCTCTAAATTGAGTGCACACACACACACACACACACACACACACACACACACACACACACACACACACATATATATATATATATATATATATATACAGTATCGGCCATAATTATTAGGCCACCCAAGTTTTGTTAAAAATGATGGATTTCATACTAATTTTAGTATTTATTGCCATTTGGATAATTCTAAATGAAAATAGAATGGTTCTTTTGTTATTATTACTTTGAAAAATTTTACAAGGCAGCCAGGAAGAATTTCCTTCTGTCAGTCAATAAGAAGAGACTAACATGAGGAAGAGAGCACCAAAAACTGGACACCAGAACAGTTAATTTGATGCGCATGTTATTGTTCGGTCTTAACCAAAGAACCATTCTATTTTCATTTAGAATTATCCACTTGGCAATAAATACTAAAATTAGTATGAAATACTAGTTATAGCCGTACTAGTAATTTAGAAAATTGCATAAAGAAACAAAACCCCAGAAACCTAAATAACAACAAACAAAATAACATTATTAACAAGGAATGTAATTGTAGGGACAAAAACAAATGTCCACTAAACGGACTTTCTAATACAGAAGAGGTGATTTACAAAGCAGATACATGACATAGATGGTCAAAGTAAAACATATTTGGAATCTACCAAATACAGTTTTAAAATCAGATGGAATAATCATAAATCTACATTTAAAATGGAAAAGCTCAAATATTGTATCAAACTGGCCAGCCACATGTGGAAATTAAAATGGAAATATTGAAAAGACCCTGATATAACTTGGAGTATAGTAAAAATAATCAAATCAAACGATGGTGGCAATGTATGAAGAATGTACCAGGAGGAAAAGTTAGCTATTGTGTTTTTTCCAGAAAGAAAAAAATTTACAAAATGAAAGATCAGAAATTATATGAAAACAAACACAACTTTAAATTACGTAAACGCATAATCTAACCATACACCAAGCATAATCAAACACATCCATAAAGGAATAGAACAGAAGCTATCAAAATATTCGTCAAAGCAATTTTTGATGAAAAGAAAAAAAGTTTATGAAAATGCCTTCAAAGAATCTGGTCATAAGACCATTTTAGAATACAAACCTCAGTCAAAAAACAAAAACAAACAAACAAACGAATAATAGTAATAGAAATCGAAACATTATTTGGTCCAACCCACCTTTTCACTTAGAAGTTAGATCCAAAATAGAACTTTTTAAAAACCTTAATCAATAAATCAAAACTTTAAAATTAACCAAAATTTTCAATCGAAATTCAATCAAATTAAGTTATAGCTGTAATAGTAATTTAGAAAAATTACATAAAAAAAGCAAAACGTCAGAAAGGTAAATAACAACGTACAAAATAACATCATTAAAAAAGAATATAACTGTAGGGACAAAAAGCAAATGCCCACTTAACGGACTTTGTAAAACAGATGGGCTTATTTACAAAACAAATGTGCATGACATAAATGGACAAATAACAACGTATTTGAGGTCTACAAAAGGTAGTTTTAAAATCAAATGGAATAATCATAAATCTAAATTCAAAACGGAAAACCATAAAAATTGTACCAACCTGGCTAGGGACGTTTGAAAATTAAAACTAAAAAAATGGGAAAAAAAACCCCGATATAACTTGGAGTATAGTTAAAATAGCTAAACCATACAACGGTGGCAATGTATACAGGTTGTGCTAGGAAAAATAATTAGCTATTATGTTGTTCCCAGAACGAAAGAAATTACTAAATAAAAGATCGGAAATTGTCCAGATGTAATGATACCCATAAATACATACTAAGAGCATACAAACATGGATGAAACTGTTGTAAGATCCTGGAATAACACCTCCCCAATTTTTAAAATTTTGGTTGTTTGAAAATTTCAGTCGCGCGTTCGTAAAAAA
Source organism: Ascarosepion bandense (assembly GCA_037127315.1). Classification (NCBI taxonomy): domain Eukaryota; kingdom Metazoa; phylum Mollusca; class Cephalopoda; order Sepiida; family Sepiidae; genus Ascarosepion; species Ascarosepion bandense. The sequence continues at coordinate 113,517 of JBBBDQ010000189.1, forward strand.
ACCCTGTTCGTGCGTTTAAAAAAACAGAAAATCAGTTATTGAAAATCTCCCAAAGATATCGAAAGGTTGAAATCTAGGTTGCAGAAATTACTCATTTCCAAATTAAAAATGTTAAAAATTTCTACAATATAACTGTATTGGACAGTTTTAATACAAATATATACTGGTCTAATTTATTTATGACCAAAAACTAATTCTCTCTCTCTCTATATATATATATATATGTGTGGGTGTGTGGGTGTGTGTGTGTGTGTGTGTGTGTGTGTGTGTGTGTGTCTTTGGGCAACCTTAACTATTTGAAATCATCCCAACTTACCTAAATATCTTGAAAGCCAAGAACAGGTGTTAATTCTTCTTAAAATTATCATTCGATAATATTAGTATCGAAATATTTCTTGAGCATTGAGTTCACTTCGAGTAAACTGTCAGTTATCTCTCTTTCGTCGTCTCACACACACACACACACACACACACACGCATATATATATATATATATATATATATATATATATATATATATATATATACACACAGATGCATAGATGGAAAACAAAGTAAAAAAATTAGGTGATATTGCCAAGGTTTATTATTACGTTAGTGTTCTGTCCAACCAATAGATAGCATTAAACATCTTATTTCTAGCATTCTATAATGGCTGACAAAACAGAAAATTGATGTGTAAACGCTTCAGAAAATCTTTCTCTTACGCCCAGATTGTAATAAAGTTAAGATGTTAGTATATCAGTTAACGAACAGTCTAACAATCACATATTTTTAACTAAAAAAGAACAATTCTTTCTCTGTGATTTGTATTTGTTATATTCCGAGCGACGACCCGTAAAAATTGGCCTCACCTTGACTCGCTTGCAAAATTATAAATGTGAGAACGTGACGTTGGACTAGAGAAGAGCAAACGCCGTCTATCCTTGTCGGACTCTTTACCTTTGGGCAGAGAAGAACTCAGTCAAGCCTGTGCTGAAGGACAGAGTCTCGTCTCGGAAAAAGCACAGAAAAGCCCGACACCACTTATGCGTGGTCTACAGTGAATATTTGCCCGAGCGTACACACTCAGAATGCTCCACATTAAAAACCGACCTTGTGTCACATCCCACCTTTGTGGGAAGTACTCGGGTAAATACCGAGACAATAAATGCTGTCTATTTTTGTCGAACTCTGTCTCTCTTTGGACAGAGATGAACCCTGACGGGATTATGCAGAAGAACATAGTCTCATGTGGGGGAAAGAAGGCAAAACCCCGGCCCCGCTTATGTGGAGTATGCAGGGGAATTTTTTCCCGAGCGTAGGCGCTCGGAAATGCCATATGTCACATCCCGCCTATGTAGGGAGGCTCGACTAAATACCGTGACAGCAAAAGACGTATTTAGTGGCTTTCTAAAAAAAATATAGTAGTAACTTGCAGATCCAGTAAGAGTGACTAAGGAATAGACATATTACAACAATATTCATTTTTTTCTACCGTGTTTTCTATTTTTGAAATGATTTTTTTCTACTTCTATTTCATCCGAATATTATCTGGTGGCTAAACTATATGATATTTAAAACAATATGCAGTATATACGGTTAGTGTATGTGTTACTAGAATAATAGTATAAATTAATTCTGTGAACCAAGTTTAAATCACTCTTCTTGTCTGTTCCATTTATTTTAATAAAAATGACCTCGAAATCCATCTTTCCTTACCATGGGTTAAATAACAGGGTAGAATAATCTCTCTGGTGTCCAGTTTATAAGTAGAACTACACTGAATTGAAGATCGCGGAAAATATAACAGGAAACCACTACACAATTGTTTCAAAAGAGTCTTGGTAATTCATACATAATGAAAAAATAGAATCTGAGAAAATCCATAATCGCAGACTTGAGAATTAAAAAAATAGTAGTAATTTCTTCATCCTGAGAATATCTAAATACGGTTCAAGGTACAGCCAAAATCTTTTATGAAACATTCGTAACCAAAACAAACAAAGATTTTCCAGAAGTTTAGCACTATGGATATAGCAATTTTTTTTTCTCAAAAATGACTGAAATTAATTTGAAGTTTAGTTAGATTTTTTTTTGTGCAAATGAAAGCGAAAAATATGAAGAATAGATGCAGAAATTTCTAAATTAAGATCTTTTGTTTACTTGGTAGCTGAGATAACTGCGTATTTCGTACCTGATGATTTTATGGTTATTTTTAAGTTCAGGATGTGTAAATACTGGTTTCACTGTGTAGCTAGTGATAGAGAAAAACTAAAATGGAAATATAAACAACCAAAAGAAACAAAGTTCTGTTTGCACTGATGTCTTTTTTGCGAATATTTATTTGTAAATTTCATATAGAACGTTGGATTAGACTTACAATTTTGTCTTAATCATATCACCGCAAGCAAGGTGGGACCGTCACTATTACACGGAGAGAGAGAGAGAGAGAGAGAGAGAGAGAGAGAGAGAGAACAGGGGTTTCTGAAGAAGAGATAAAAAATGGATGGAATTCACAGAAATAGAAGATGGCAAATGACATTGCATTTAAATTTTTAGAGGTTGTAGCTATCAGGGAAGTAAGTAAAGGATAAGGTGTTCCACGGGTAAAAGTGTGAGAAAAGAAACTGTTAGAGTAGAAGAGGAGGTTATATTTAACTATTTCAACAATAAGAGGATAGGACCTAGATGCCAATCCAATAGCACGGGTAAATTTATGCTGCCAGTGAACCAATAAAAAAAAAAAAAGCTTGAAAGAAGGTATCTTTATCCGTTGGTTTTGTAGAATAATTCAGATATGTCTATGAATAGTCAAGTAATCTTGGAGCATTTGTCTGTTGCGTTGGGTTCTTTGCGACGTTGAGGAACAGGAAAAAGTTCCCCAGGTGGGAAAAGAGACATGTTTTATTTTTGATCCCTCCTGTAGGTAAAAAGTAATGAAATGAGACTTTACACTCTTTACTAATAACGTATTTGGCAATTTCATCTACCGATCCTTAGCAAAATTTCTTTGTCAGAAAAGTGGAGCAATCGCGCAAAAATAAATAAACTCATTTTGTTAAAAAAAAATTAGATTAGCAAAATCTATTTAAAATGTTCCTACTTAGCTTTGTGCCACAATTAATAACTACAAAATTATTTCAATACCATGTTTTCAAAGCGTAGGTGATCACAGTTCTTCACAGCTTCCATTTTAATATCAACAAACTGTGCCTGTTCATAGGAAAGATAGCGTTATGGTTTTCCATTGTGTAATTAATAGTTTAGTTGCGGCTGCTATATGTCATAAGTGAGTTATCTCCCTTTTTAGATTGGAATCAAGTTATGCCTCTTGATCATATCTCTCTAAAACAGAGAAGAAACGAGATTTGAAGATAGTCGACAGGCATTCTCCCACGTTCCCTATCAGAACACTCTTAAACCACCAGTAATCCTATTGATGTTTTGCATTGGCTGTTACCTAATAGTGAATAGAATATATAATATTTACTTAACTCCCCAACTGGCGCGAGAAGTGACACAAGGTCTTTTTTATGGTGGGGAACCCGACCGCGTAGGGACGAGCGCAGGAACAAAAATTCCCCAGTCCCCTCAACCGCAGGTAAAGCTGTCCCCGGTGGCGAGCATTTGCTCCGCTCCTCTGCTGCAATGGGGTAGCAAGGCCGTGGGACACTGTTCCTCGAGACCGGGCAACTATTCAGTGTAATTTTTCTCAGATGCAACCCTGCCCTCGCGGACGGAGATATAACTGAGCCGCACTCTGTCTTCGAGGACAGAGACGCAAATGAAAGTTGATTTTGGTACCCACCCGACACAAAAATGTGCCGGGTAAACGAATAGAATGTATAATAGTTCGAACTGTGTGTACCTTCTCATTTGGTACACATAAGCACACGCACAAACACAACGAGATTTTTCACAAGAGCTCCTGTCACAAGCGGCAATATTTAACAGTCAGTCAGTTAGTTAAGTGCCCTACATGATACACGCTTTGGGCGATCATGTTCCTTTCGCGGCATGACTGACTGGGCTGAAGATTTTCCCGCAGTAGGTCGCCATTAATTTCTGCGGCAGACTGGTTGCGGACCAATCTGCCCTATTATTTAACCCATAACTGAAGAGAAGAGGCTGATTAATACCTTTCCCAAGGGTATTTGTGCGTATGTGAATGCAGGGAATTCAACTGGAATTCGAACTCGGCCCCCCGATTTCTCGTTCCACTGCGCCACAACGCACATCCGAATATTAAACAGACATTACGTAAAAAAAGTCAACGTGACAATCTCTGCAGAAGTCTTGAAAGACATATTACGTAAATAGCAGGAAAATTTGAAAGCACAGATACAACTGATCAATTTTTGCACACAACCTTTCCAAAGACAATTCGACCCGCAACTGTAAAACTCGGATACCATAGCCAAAAAAAATAGTAGTTACAATTTGGGATTTCCACTTCAACTCAACATCGGAAAGCACATTTAACGCATGGTTCAAACATTGGAAGGACACTTTCCAGCACAAAAGCCCAATCAAGAATGAAGATGAACGACGAAAAATCTCGCTACTAGGAAACACTAACGTTTCACCAATTTTATATTGCCAAAATAGACTAAAGATTTTACTTTTCCGATCATTGAACAGACATATTCAGGGAGTCTTTTTCTTTGTTTAATGTTGGATATAATTGTCTGAATTTGAATAAGTGGACTGTGGACAACTATGCCACGTTCGCAGTTATGGTAACCATGACTGCAAGAAATTTCAACTGAAATCTCTCACGATGGACTAGTTCAAGTGCCTCATTTTTATTGCTGGATTACAATCCCCAAACGATGCCAACATTCGATCACAGTTGTTGTTTAAACTCGAACAAGACAGAGACATACGTTAAAAGTGCAGACGATCGAATGTTAACGATTGATCAACTTCAAGCATGGCACGCTTCCGGTGTAAATCTGCTTAACTGTCTCTGACAGGAAATGTTATAATGGGATAAAAATCTCTAATTCCAATTAAAGAACAACTAGATACTTGTTACTGGTCTTACAGCGATTTTTTAATGCACGCTAGTGTCCATTTAATATATGCTAATTTTGCTCGTGACACTGTAGAATCACTTCTACATGCACGTACATACCTTCATACATATTGCTATGCACACACGTTCACACGCATATACCCACACACTCTTACGTAAGGACCGCAGGTGAAACGTTCTTTTTTCCCGCGTTTATTAAAAAATATATAAACTGATTCCCACACGTGTTTAGCCAGTTGGAAGATGTTTTTTTTTTGAGCTTAAGACGGAATACCGTTCGTTTCTTCCAACTCACACACAGTGCTAATTGCATTCAGCAATTAGCCACATTAAAAGGTTTCTCTCTATCTTATAAGTACATTTTAATACATGTATAATTATATTCACTACTATTCAGTACAAACATATTATTTCCTTTCAAGAACTCTGCTATCATGAATATTCAGACAATATCTTTAATATCTAAGAGAGAACTCTTTTCACGACATCTTACATTCACGAATTATTCAGTTCTGTAACCTTACTTAATACAATGTTGTTATATTCGTTACATTGTGCTTTGAGTTATTTTATTTATAAATGTGGTGGTTTGGACAACCAACCTTCTTTTCACTGTTGAAATTACTACCCCAACAGTCATATTGGTACCCAAGTTGTCCAGACCACAGCAACACGAACACAAGGACGAATTTTGCGGCCTCCAGGAAGAAAAACCTGTAACAAAAAAAGATGCCTCAAATTCAAGTGACATATATAACCGAAAAAAAACAGGTTTTAATCTGAGCTCTAACGCGAATTCAGTTTTTGCGACGTTCAAGGTAAATTTTGAAACTTGCAGGTAATACCTGACTGTTTGCATTAACACCTGTCCTATAAAATTAAAGTTGAACTAGTATCACTCATATCGCATTCGACGTGGGAATCATTGGAAAAGCCGACCTTGACAAGCATACATCATGTTGATCGTAGTACATAAGGAAAAACGATTCATTTGACTGGTGAGTTCAATTGTGACGCCTCCTTCAAAACCAAACACCTTTTAGAAGTGTTTTATTTTACCGATTCCTCCAACATAAACCTCCTTGGATTCGATTTTATTCAACAACAGAAACTTTTTAATGTCCCCCTAAAATCTGTGTCTAGTGCATTTCAAATTGTATTTCCAACAGAAATTGAAAAGCATTTTACATACTCAAAACCAAATTCATGAAAGATTTTCAGGAATGACTTGGTTACTGCACTAAGTGAAAGCTGCGCTCAAATTGAAGATAGATACCAAACCAACTTTTAGACCAAAGCGGCCTGTGCCATACGCGGCACTAACCACAGTGGGAAAGGAACTAGACCGCCTTCAACGAGCAGGAGTAATCCTAATCACAAATTACTCATTGTGGGAAACTCCCGCTGTCACTGCGACAAGTACGTATATGTGCAAACTTCTCCAAAACCACAAGCTATGATACACATCAGTATCCACTACCTGTTTCAGAGGATTTTCTTTTACAAAGCCTAATAGTGAAACTTGTTCTGCAAGAATAAAAAAGAAAAGATAAGTGATATCTTTACTTGAAAGTTATTGGTACTTAAAAGAGAGTGATGCATTTTGGTCTGTCTTATAAGGCCATCAGATGAGACAGGATATAGATAAATAAACATTGATAATTATTATATTTGTCTATATTTCTGAAATGAGACAGTATTTACACTATTTACATTATTCGGACTATTGTGCTCATCTTGGTTGCCATTTGTACGATGTTTCGGTCGTTATATTCCGATTTTCTTCAGGTGCTAGGAATTTCAAACCAAACCTTTATTACGATTCTCATTTCTTGTGTGAAGACCTTTTTGGTAGCCATGAGTAATCTACCTATAAACCGACTAAGTTATTTGTTCACCACTGTTGTAGCCTGGTATTGAACTCACAACTCTTTTGGTCAAGTCACTGGTACTAACCACCGTCTATATCCACTGGGTCATTTGTCCTTAAGGACAACAACAACTGAATTTCTGGGACTTATAAACATGTTTAGTAAGCATGTTTTACCAGAGATCATAGTGCAATTTTTGATGTTAATGGTTTTCACTAGTAGTTTTTTTTACCAGAGCTTGTATTGTAATTTTTTTTATGTTTATGATTTTCTCTAGTAGTTTTTACCAGAGCTCATATTGCAATTTTTGACACTAATGATAGTCTCTGGCACTCTGTATTACTGGTTCCCATATTGTATTAATTTCTATGCTTGGTCAGTTTAAGAGATTTTTGTAGCCTAGCATATGTGATAATTCCTAAAGTTTACGTAGTTTCAAGTGGTGTTCTCTATTTATTATTTCAGTTTAATTTCATAGGGGGGCGGTGATCGATTTTCTTCCTCCAGATATAGTCAGGAACGCCTGATTATTCTATCTCCCCCTCGTATTATACCGCCTTGCGATGTTCTTATAGCCAAGAAGGCGACCTGTTTCTCCTTTATATTTCTTTCCACAGTTACATGGAATGGCGTACACAGGGTCCTTAGTCACGTTCTCTTTTGTTAGAGGTCTTACTCAGGAGAGGTACCTGATCGTCCTGATGTTATATGAACCACAGATCCATAGTATTTTCTCCGATAAGCCCTTTACATAGAGTAGACAGTCCGAGGCTGTTTTTGTAGAGTTGTTCTTCTCATGCACCATGTTCGTTGGAGTTGTTGTCGTGTAACGTGGATAAGTGTTAAGTTGTAGGGTGTTGCTTATATTGACCATTTCCTGTTCGTATGCCTCTGGATTGCCGCTCAATGTTGCAGGCAGCGGACCATCCCTTTATTTACATTGTGTGGGCGGCGGGAGTTGAAAAGGTAATATGCGGTGATTGATGGCTTGCGGTATACGGATGTCTTGAACACCCTCTCTTTTCAAGTTATTAGGTTGTCTCAAAAGTTCGTAAACACTTGCGAAATGGGTCTATCTGGTCCAGCACAATCGAGAAAAGCGATGGGTTCAGACAGGGCAAGAGACACCGTCGGTTCCAAAACAAAATCGATTCGGCAAGAAAGTCATGTTGTGTGTTTGGTGGAACTTTGAAGGAATCGTGCATTTGGAGTTGGTTCCGAATGATCGTGCCATCAGCGTCGAACTTTATTGTCAGCAACTTGAGAGGGTCTACGAAAAGTTGAAGCAAATGTACCCGGCTCTGATCAACCGAAAGCGCGCTTCGATACAGCAGGACAATGCCAAGCCACACACCGCCAGGAAGACCAAAGACAAAATTGAAGAGCTGGTCGGCGTTGAGGTTCTGACACATCCAGCCTACAGTCCTGACATGTGCTCCATCAGATTATGGCCTTTTCCGCTCAATGCAACATTTTCTAAAGGGCCGCCGATTCGACTCGTTTGATAAAGTCGAGGAAGCGTGTCGTGAATTCTTTGATTCGAAGCCGGCTGAATGGTACTTTGACCAGATCCGAAAGCTTGCAGATCGATGGCAGAAAGTCTTGGAAAATGATAGTCTTTATTTTGAGCAATAGTTTTTGTTGTTTTTGCGAGTAAAATTTCAATTTTTTGCAAGTGTTTACGAACTTTTGGGACAACCTAATATTAGAAATACCAGTTGTTGCTCTCTTTTTCATTAGTGAACTGTATTGAGTTCACATGGTCCAGTAGCATTTGGACCTCCTCCTGGTGTGGCATCAACGTATCTCAGCCATAGAATTGGCTTAAGAGCTATGAATTTTAATACCATCTCTTCAAAGTATCCCGTGTATATGTTAGCCAGTGAAATGATTATTGCAATATGAACACTGGTAAAAATAGTTACTGAATATTGGGTTTATAAGTCACAGAAATACAGTTGTCCTCTTTAAGGACACATGACCCAGTGGATATAGACGTCGGTTAGTGACTTGACACAAAGAGTTGTGAGTTCAATACCAGGTTACAGCAGTGGTGAACAAGTAACTTAGAGTCGGGTTAGAGGGAGATAACTCATAACTACCAAAAGGGGCTTCATACAGGGAAGAATAATGATATACCCCAGTGATAGTAATAAAGGGTTCGGTTTGAAATTCCTAGCACCTGAAGAATGCCGATACGTACAACGACCGAAAAGTTGTACAAATGGCAACCAGGATGAGGATACTAGTCCAAATAATGTAAATAGTGTAATTATCATATTGTTTGATGATTAACGTTATTATCTCCTGTCAATAGAAACACGCTAAAAAATATTCTGGAAAAATGTACGAACATTTTTCTTGCAAGACGTTAAGTTATTTACGCCGCTAAGTGTTGGAGCAATAAACACCAGTTTAAGAAACTATTCCAGAAGGAAAATTTGTTGAGTTCTAATTAACCTTCTCCTCTCTTTAGGTACTTAAAACATCCTCCCATATAATCACGGTATAAATATCTAGCTCATTCCTGACAGCCGTAGCAGCCATACACAGTCCATATCGGTTTGAAGTTATAATGGATTTTACGTACGGCTAATTGATCTTAAACAGGGACGAATATTTCCTCTAATTTCTTTCGTTCTATTATTTGCAGAGGCTGAAGTTTCTAAACTGGTTATCCATCATTTAAAGGCTCTGCGGGAGTTTTTCCTGTGTTAAAAAGAAAAAGAAATCATTAATTTTACCTACGCACACTCTGAGTGCTACGATTATTATGAACAAATTATAATGATATTCATACTTTAGAAAATAGTATTCTAGACGTAGACAGCTGTTGCTAAAACATTGCTGAAAGATCTTAGTCTCTTTTTCACTCTCACATAGAAACACTTGATCACATACACATAATTTACATTATATATATATATATATTATATATATATATATATATATATATTGCGATGGATCAATTGCCACCATATTATATTTCTTACAATACTTGATCACATACACATAGGTTACATATATATATATATATATATATATATATATATATATATATATATATGTGTGTGTGTGTGTGTGTGTATTGTCATCCGCAGACAGATCTGTTTCGCTGTATCACAGCTCGTCAGTACGGTTAGACTCCGATTGCTTTTTAACCCAGGACTGAAACCCGACCGAATTGGCGTCAGTTGGCGATTCTACCTCTGGGCTATGGGTGTTCGGTGGAAGAAGGTACACTTTTTAGCACATATATTATCATTATACGTGCCCAGTAGCTAGAGTGATCTAATTCGTTTTACTGAATGAGCGATGCGTACACGCCAAAGTAGCTGCTGTTTTAAAAAGTCTACCATTTTTATACATATATATTGCGATAGATAAATTGTCACCATATTATATTTCTTATAATACTTGATCACATACACATAATTTACATTATATATATATATATATATATATATATATATATATATATATATATATATATATATATATATAGGTTATGTCTGGAAGGCTGTCATAATGCGTTGAGTATAATAAAGGAAGGTAAGGAAGTGTTTGGATATGACCTATTTATTAGTATAATATGGTGACAATTATAATATAATAAATAGGTAATTATTAAATAGGTAATACCCAAACACTTCTTTACCTTCCTTTATTTTACTCAACGCATTGTCACAGCATTTAAGACATAACCCATATAACTATTTTATACAATGCTTCGAGCAAATTACAAAACTTTAAAACTATATATATATATATATATATATATATATATATATATATATATATATATGTATATTTTGCGATGGATAAATTGTCACCATATCATATTTCTTATATTACTTGATCACATACACATAATTTACTTTATATCAATATATATATATATATATATATATATATATATATATATCTCGATGGATAAATTGTCACCATATTATATTTCTTATAATACTTGATCACATACACATAATATACATTATATATATATATATATACATATATATATATATATATATATATATATATATATATATATATATATATATAGCGATGTATAAATTGTCTTCATTTTATATTTTTTATGTTGCGCACGTACATTTTTTTTTTTAATTTCTTTTGTAGACTACACTGTATAGTAGAGTTAGTTTGGTACCATTTGTAAGAAAAAGGGTACTATGACGCAACTCACTCCGCTAGAATTTTGGAAATGGCTTATAGTACTGTTTGGCATTCACACCAGAAACTCCAATATAATCCTTTTAGAATGTTTGGATGTCAATCTGAGGATAATGCAAAGGATTAAAAAACGTTGGATGTGTAACACCCCAACGGTCCATCGTAACAATTTCTCCGGCGGCCGTTCTCCACGCTGTGATGTTGCCGGGAGTTTGTTGAAAATGTCGGCCGAACAGCTGGGGGTACAAGATTGAACTATGAGGAACGAACTTCCACAACTTGGATGAGTTGAAAAGATGCTTTATTCGTTTAGAGTTAGCCTTTTCGGTTGGGGCAGGAGAATGTGACACACAACTCTAACTCTAATTAATGGAGATCAACAAATCCGAACTGACCGAAACAAGACGAACGGAGATTCTTACTTCAAGCTCGCACCCGGCCAAACTCTCAACTCTCTAACTGACTCGGAAAAATTACCTGAATTTATCCAAAATTATCCGGAAATCCGGAAATGCTTTAGACCACCGGTGACAAACACCGGCGACTGTAAGTCTGAAATTTCAGTTAACTTTTTTTTTATCTTAATAAGGCTTCCGCCGGAAAAGGCTTAATGTGTGGTCAAGATACAGTAAAGGACAGCCTTTGACCGGGTCATCGAAAGCCCACCTGCTGAACTTATCTCATTAAATCACTGAGTCAAACATTTACCGGAGGACAATTTTCCTCATAAAAGAAAAAGCGTTTATTTATTTATTTTTTTCCTCTTCTTTTTCACTTTTGTTAGATATGTTTTTAAACTATTTTCTATTCTAATCTATTTTCTATTTTAATCTATTATAATAAAATACATATGTCTAGTTATCGTGTCACAGATGTGTCTAATGCTGATTACGAAGGTGCTTATCTAATCACTACTGAAGGCAACATTATGTCTCCATGCATCTTCCCACACGGCCTTAAACCCAACATAGAGACCTAAATCAATTACCTTGTAGAGATAGTGCTGCCCTGGGTCAAGGAGGTGGCTGCTGAAAAAGGCTATGTCTAGCAACAGGACACTGCACCATGACACACAAACACGAAAACCCAACCATAACTGTCAGACAATTTCTGTAACTGTATTGACCTTTAAAACTCTCAATTATTTTCCTATTTATAAATCAAATATATAATATTACACCAAACTTCATATAAATACGAAAAAAATCAGAAAACAGCAGGGAACAGTAAAAACGAAACAAAACAAAACAAAACTGAAGAGTGAAGATGTTAGAATAATGCCATCCCGAAACTTCGAAGTTGTCGTGACTGAAATAACATTGTCCAGCTAAATGACAAACTTGTCAACATTAATTTTATGAAAGGTATGTCTCTATCTTGATATCAAGAAATTTATGACCAAAAAACCTGCTTGCCTAAAATTTTGGCACTAAGCACCGTTACGGTTATAGACACACACATATAAGTTGAGATGATAGAATAAAAAAAAGAACAAATATGAATAGATTGATAGAAATACGTACGTTTAGTATTTATTCGTTTTCTAGTATTTTGTCATATATATATATATATATATATATATATATATATATATATATAGTCATCCGCAGACAGATCTGTTTCGCTGTATCACAGCTTATCAGTACGGTTAGACATCCTATTGGATTTTACCCAGGATTGAAACCCGACCAAATTGGGGTCATTCGGCGATTCTACCTCTGAGCAATAGATGCTCGGTAGTAGGAGGCAAACTTTTAACGTGTGATATACATGTATTTATACGCCAATAGTGAGTGTGCTCTAATTCATTACTGAATGAACGATGCGTAGATGCTGGAGTAACTACTGTTTTTCAAAGTCTACCATTCTTCCATTCTTCCAAAATCAGGGTGTGAGAGCCTTATATATATATATATATATATATATATATATATATATATATATAGCTATTGGGCGTGTGTATAATGATAATGTACACGCTGAAATGTCTGCTTCCTTCTACCGAGCGCCATACCCGGTTCAGATTTCGATCATGGGTAAAAAGCAATCGGATGTCTAACCGCACTGATAAGCTGTGATACAACGAAACAGATCTGTCTGCAGATGACAATATATATATATATATATATATATATATATATATATATATATATATAATCTAAATCTAAACTTATTAATATATGGAACTTTGTCTCTGTGTGTGTGTCTGTGTGTGTCTGTGTCTGTGTGTGTGTTCGTTACCTATAGACTCCGAAACGGCTGAACCGATTTTCTTGAAAATTTACACAGTTGTACTATAAGCGTCTCTGAGTGTTCTTAGTTAGGTTTTGTGCCGAGGTACCCCCTATAAATATCGAAAATCGATAATCGAAAAAACCTGGTTATAGAAGGAGTGGTCCGATTTTAATCAAATTTGATGCACTCATAATCAAAGACATAAGAAACGATATTCAGAAGTTTCAAGGTTGCAGTTCATACAATAGTGCAGAAAATCGATAATATATATAGATAAAAGGCAAGATGCTTAGGTGTGTGTCTGTTTATCTGCTTGTATGTCTGTATTTTTTCAGCCCTTTTATTTTAGTTTTTACTTCGGGTTTGGCTCTAAGTAGGTATAATTGTAGTTCTTAGTCTCAGCCATGATATGATTTACTCAGAGGAATTATTTAGCCTTCAAAATTCAGTTTACGACGAAAACAACTTATTTGATATCGATACTAGGAAATCAAAATTTGACTTACATCCATTCATTTTTCTTTCAGTCTACGGTTTCGCTTTAACTGGAAATGACTATTGCTTATTTAGTCTTTCGGGCTAACGTCCAAAGAGTGTGAGCTCCAGGGCCATGGATTAGTTTTAAAGCTTTCATTACACCCGAGCAACGACGGGCTATACTGTTAGTATATATATATATATATATATAAAATATATATATATATATATATATATATATATATATAAGGTATCCAACTATTGACAAAAAATAGGCTATTCTGGGCAGTGACGCTTTAGTTCTCTTCAAAACACTCTAGATGGCACCTTATACATAACGTCCTTATCGCTTTATGTAGTGATCACAAATCATTTCAAGATTACCATCATATGCCATATTGCGTTCTCTTTAATTTCTTCCACAGAATTTCAACGGCAATTTTAGCTATGGGAAAAGCCAGTAATCGCCAAGAGGCAAATTTGGTCTGTATGGGTCCTGACAAATCTAGATTACACCATGTTTTCCCCACCAAAGTCGTAAGGAATCTACTCCCTGAACAAAGGTCCACACAGTACAATGAGTGATTCAATAGATGTTCACTACCGACGGTATGACTCAAATGGAGAGTGACTGCTTATATATGCACAATAAGGTTCCGTTTTATAGGCTGCCAATTTAGATCACAGCCACTCAAGTAGTTCTCGAGATATTCTAACTGGTTATTAGATCTGATTGGAAACGATTGAGCTCGACAGGCTTTAGCGAAAGGTGGGTAAATGTGGCGAACCTGGTTCGCGTGAACGGGGCTAGCCTTGATTTTCTCTTTTAGATCTGCTAGTCACATCGGAGTGGATTCCTTTGGAACCCTTCCCTGGTTAAGGTAGTTTTTCATGGTGCACCTAGTTAATTGGAATGAATGTGATTGCTAACCTGTTCCCGGCATTGCCTTTTGTTATGATCCAGGTCGAGATTCCCATTTTCTCCAGTTTATATTTTTTTCCCGTTTTATCTCGTCTGGGTCAGGATTATATTCTCCCCATCCATTTCATTTTCCCCTCTCCACTCCCTGTAGAAAGAGTGCTTCTTGATTTTGACCTATGGGCAAAATACAGCGGCCTCTTCATTTTGTGGCTTGGTTGGGTCCAACTAACATCATGTTTTCTGTTGTATCTTTTGTTTAAATTTTTTTGTTTTTGTTTTGGGGATTCATGTCATGCCCCTCCCCACATATCATTTCATGATATATCTTTAAAGATATTTTTGTATTTATTGTTCACAATAAAAAAATTTATGCTCATTTGGGTTTTTTTAGGTCCCTCGTACGCTTGAGGTATTTTGGTGTATGAAAGATTGAATGCGGATGGTCAAGTTCTTGGATGAGAAAATTAGTATGTTTGGTTCGTGAGTTGTATTAGCTAGGTATAGGATATGTACTGAAGACCAACCTGAGTTCCCCCCGCCACTAAATCGGCCTTGTGCCACAATTGTATTTTTTACAATAAATAACGATATATTCTAACTGGTTGGCTACACGTAGATATTAGCAGAAATTTTATTTATAAAACCCAACTTTTCTCTTGACAAAATTTTGCCTCTGTTATTAATATTTACTAGTGGATTACGAGCATCAGCAAGGGATAAAATTATATTGAAATATTTTCTCGCTTTAGTGAATGCGTCCTCATCATCAGACAACGAATCTATCGAAGTAGGTGCATGTAAAAGTTGCTGCAGATAAATGTTTGCTATGACCTAATTCTCAAAATCAGTTATATAAATTTTGGCAAATAATTACATTAACCCCTCACACACATTATATATATATATATATATATATATATATATATATATATATATATATATATATATATATGTATTATGGAAAGGGGTCATATGGTAGGTGACTTTAGATATTCATACTAGAGGGAAAATTATTTCATTAGGAATTAGAGTGACGTCTCTGTAAATTTGCAAATCACCTTGGGCAGAATAGTTTTGTCTGCAGTTCCTACAAATCATACTCACACTTCTTTATACTGTCAGTCGTCGTATTTATTCCTTGACATCCCTTCATTTAATGACTCGGCACAGATGGCAACGCTGCTTCTTCCATATTTTAATCACATAACTAGTATTACCTCACATACATACATAGATACAGTATTCATATAAAAAAACGCAAACGTGGTCTTTTTTCTATTTCGCCATTAGCAATTTGTTCGCGTAATAATCACTGAGTAATTGTCAGTGGCAAAGTGTGTCTGAAATGATCTCTTGCGGAATACCTAAGATTAGTGTAGAATATTTAACGTGACGCTACTAATTTGACAGTAGCGAAAAAAAAAAAGTGATCACAAATTCGACTATGTCAATAAATTATTAGTTTTAAGTTAGAACAGGAAATGATCTTTTCTGTTGATTTAACCCAAACAATGATGTAAATGTACTCATCGCAAATATTACTTCCCCTTAAGATATAAATTTTAAATCAAAATGATATTTGAGGGACTTACAAGGACGTTTTTTTAAATTTAAAAAATAAAAATCTGTTTTTGGTTTGTTTATCAGAGTAAGCGCGAATGCCAACCCCATACATAGAAATAGGGCACCTGAGTTGCCCACATGTGGAGTGATCGCAAAGGTTGTTTGGTTTTATAGCATATCAACCTCGGCGGGTCATTTATTGCCAACTAAATTTTATTTATTTATTGCTGGTAATAACTTTTTCTTTCAACAATTTATTGTTGTTTTTATATAAATTTTGTGTCTAGTAATACTTTTTTTTTTCGAGCATGAATTTGTTTTTAAGGGCAGGGTCCTCAAGTCCTACTCTTGTTATTTAACCCATAACTGGAGGTAAGGGGTGGATTAATACCTTTCCCAAGGGTACCAGTGCTTAAGTGAATGCAGGGTATTCAACTGGAATTCGAACTCGGCTCATCAAATTTTTCTTTCCGAGCCGATATCCACTGCACCACACGCACATCCGTCACTAAACGGTTACAGCACCTGGTATTCCCAATCGGTCTCCCATCTAAGTACTGACCAGGCTCAACGTTGCTTAACTTCGGTGATCGAGCGAGGATCGGTGTATTCAACGTGATAGGCCGTAAGCCCCGATCGTAAAGGTAAACCCAGCCGGAGTATAATGGAAGGGTCACGCTTTGGGAAAATTTACCGTGAATTTTAGTAAATACACATGTCTTGAAATAGTAAAAAGTACAATTATTCAATAAAATTGCCACTGGCTTCAACCGCGGATTCCAGACGACTTCTGAATCTACTGTAACTTTTCTAAATAAACTTCTTGTTTAAGTTGATGAATGCTGCCATAATCGTTGCTTTCAGTTCATCTTTGGTGTTACAAGGCGTTTTGTTGATTGCTCATTCAACTGTGCACTACACACAATAATCAAAAGAAGTTGCAGTTTGGGGAGTTAGGTGGCCAGATGTAAAGAGTTATGTGGTCGCAGAAATTGCGTGACAACGATGACTGGGTTCTGCTGCTTGTGTATGACGGTGCACAGTTCTGTTGCCAGACATAGCGTCTTCCAGCAGTCACTCCTTATACCCAGGACAGTATTACCCCCTGAAGGAACTTGGTGTAGGTCTCTGTGTAGAGTCTGAGGCCCTGTGGGAAGATGAATTGTGGCATAACGTTGCCATCACTAGTTGATCACTCCAAATATATCATCCAAATATTTCTGAATCCTCTGTACTCTTCTCAGATTGAAACCCAAACACTCGGAATTGTTCGTATTAGAACTTTCAGCAAGAATGCCAAAGAGTACAGCATGTGATTTCTAAATTTCTAGCCTAGTTAATTGCATCGTGGTACGCTTTTTTACAGACGGTGCTAAAATTATCCTACCATACTGTGCAGTATATGTCCCGGCCAGAAGCAAGAGGATAACTCACCACAGCGAAACAGGCTTGTATGTGGATGACAAATATATTATGCTTTCGTTACAATTAAGCCCCCAGGAGACGCAAAATTAAAAAAAACAAAAAACGGTTACTACTTCTGATATTTACGCGTTACTCTTCATTAATGAATTGAGTTTTTTCGGTGACTGGCGTGTGTATATACCGCTTATATATAACTTGATATAATTTCTCTTGTCTCATTCCATGCGCCTATGGCTTAGGGGGTAGAGACTCTGAATGACACCAAATCAGTCGAGTTTCGGTCCCGGCCACAAGCAAGTAGATGTCTAGCCACACTGATGAGCTGTCGTACAGCGAAACCGGCTTGTATGAGAACGACAAATATATCTATATCTATATACATATAAACGCACATGTGCGAAATTCAAATTTTTTAAAATGGTAACAGTTTACACACGACACGCT
Organism: Ascarosepion bandense; assembly: GCA_037127315.1. Lineage (NCBI taxonomy): Eukaryota > Metazoa > Mollusca > Cephalopoda > Sepiida > Sepiidae > Ascarosepion > Ascarosepion bandense. Next base: position 131,665 of record JBBBDQ010000189.1, read on the forward strand.
GTACGAATTTATTTTTATTTTGTGGTGAATTAACAGAAAAGGTCCAAGGAAAATTTTGTTGCAACCTCAACGTTTTTGTCCTTTTAAAAGTACTGGGTTAAATGAATTATAGTATTTAAGTTTACTCCATTATGTCATAGTTTTGTTGGCGACAAAAAACACATTTTGTCAATTTGGTAGGAAATATATACGCTATTCAGCGATGTTTCCTGCTTTCTTCTCTCATTCATACTTCTCCAGTTTACGTTAATGGGCACAGTCAGCATTGTTCTAAAAAAAAACCGATCGGGAAAATAATTCTTTGAGCCATTTTTGAATTAACCAACCAGATGACAATGTCAATATGCTATGTTGGCAACATGATCTCCAAGCGAGGCAATGTCTGACATCTACGCTTATACTTCAGTCTATATAACCACAAAACAACGATAGATTTTTCGGTAGATAATAATATATAAAGCAATTGAATTGTTGTGAGACAATATTCGAATTTAATTCTTTATTATTATTTTTTTAGAAACTGATGAAAGGGAAACATTCAGTCTAACTCATTTCGTCTTATAAAATAAATTCGTGCCATATCTAGTCGGGTGCTCCTATGATCCACCTTGAGATTCTCGACAAAATCCAAAGAAGAATCTGCAATGTAATCGATCCTGACTTGGCATCTCGGCTTCAGTAAGCTTTCTCACCGACATTATGTACCTTCCCTCTGTATTTTCTACAAATATTTTCATGGCAACTGCTCTCAAGAGCTTTTTCACTGATGCCTCGATAACATGAATTTACGCGTGCTACTGGATTGGCATCTAGGTTCCACCATTTTTTCGTTGAAATAGTTAAATGTAACAGTTTCTCTTTTCGCACTTCCTGTTTGTGAAACTCCCTTCTGTTTACTTGCTTCCTCGATAGCGACAATGTCCAAAGGTTTAAATGAGACGTCATTTGCTATCTTTTTGGATATCATTCATTTTTTCATATTTTCTTCGACACTGCCTGTAACGTGTTTCTCATCTCACTGTAATCCATTGCACACTAGTGGTGGTCCCGCCTTGTTTTGGGTGAAATGATTATATATATATATATATATATATATATATATATATAGGTATAGTTGTAAGTCCGTAAACGATGAGGATAATCCAAGAAGATTTCCTTAATATAAATTATTAATAGGTAAATCCATGTAGAGAGCTCAGTGGGTATTAACCAGAGCGAAATGAAGTTTATAAAGGAAAACTCAACAAAACTCTACTAATATGACGTGTTGAGTTTTCCTTTATAAACTATATATATATATATATATAAGGTAAGGCAGAAACAAAGACGTAAATCGTGGTTATGATTATGCCTTCAGCAGGGACGTTAAATATGTAGAAACGCTAAGTCTTAACATTCCGGGTGTCCAACGTGTCCAGACGCATCATTCGGTCGATCTCATTTCTCGATGATTTGTTTTTAATTTTTATAGCAATCGTTTTTAAATATCCCACACTGCAACGAAAGAACTTTTTTTTTAAAGTAAAAATGTTGTAAGAACCTAGACTTAAATTTCTTAAGTAGTTTCAGTCAATTAAGAGCTAGATGTGTTACACGCTTGGGTGATCATATCTCTTTCGAGATATTACTGGCTAGGAAGATTTTCCCGCAGTAGGTTGCCATTTCTTTCTGTCGTAGACTGGTTTTCAAAGAAGATTATAGAACCCAATCTATCCTGCTATTCAAAACATAACTGGTGGAAAAATGACGAATTACTACCTTTCCCAAGGGTATTTGTGCGTAATGGAATGCAACGAATTCAACTAGAATTCGAACTCGGAACTGTCATTTTTCGTTCCGAGCCGATATTTAATGCACTACAGGTGACTGTCAATGCCCTATTTTGAATTCGGTTTGCCGATTTCTATTTCTGTAGTGATCAGATTTAAATTAAATACCCTTATAAGTCATGTATATTCGAAGAAGATTTTTCTCTTGCATGGTTTAACGACATACTGTATGCATGTTTTTTGGAAATATATTTTGATTTCATCGAGAGTCTGTTGAGTTTAAGAGAAGTAAAACTTTAAATTAGAAATAAAACCATTTTACTGTCTATAGATTTATCTAGATTAAAAACTACTGATATTATCTACAGTGAAAATGAAAAAAAATGAGTAAGGATTTAAAGGCATCCAAAAATTTTTGACATCCTAAATAGCTAAAACAATGGACAAAATAATAAAAAATTAAATCTTATTCCGCCAATAAATCAGTGTTTATATCTTCTAATTATTCACTGCTAGCAGTATTGCCCGGCGTTGCTCGGGTGTAATGAAAGCTTTAAAACTAATCCATGGTCCTGGAGCTCAGACTCAGCCTAAAGAATATTTGTGTGAAGTTTGGTGAGAATCGGATAAAAATTGTGGATTTGTATAAAGGACATACAGACAGATAAACAGACACACACACACAAACATCTTGCCTTTTATGTATATATATATTATCGATTTTCTGCACTATTGTTAGAACTGCAACCTTGAAACTTCTGAATATCGTTTCTTATGTCTTTGTCTATGAGTGGGTCAAATTTGATTAAAATCGGACCACTCCTTCTATAACCCGATTCTTTCGATATTTATTGGGGGTACCTCGGCACAAAATCTAGCTAAGTACACTCGCAGACGCTTATAGTACAACTGTATCAATTCTCAAGAAAATCGGTTCAGCCGTTTCGGAGTCTATAGGTAACGGGCACACACACAGATACATATACACAGACAAATTTCCATTTATAAATAAGTTTAGATTATGAATTAATTCGAAATAAATCACATTCTAATCTGGTCATGAAACATTACATTGCATTTAGACATATGATTCTGTTAACTTTTTGGTCTCTCACGCGGTGTGACGTCAAAGAACTGCATTACAAATTTACGAACTGCGTCTGCTATTTGGTGACTGTTATCGTTGCTTAGAAATGTTTTTTATGAACACAAGATAAAATCATCTTTGATGGTGTATGTTTTTATGTTAACGGCCCTGTAACCTCTCTGAAGATGGCCCATGTGAGCCTAAAGCTTAGAACCAACATAATAAAGACATATCCAAATGTTGGACAATTTTTGTCTTTATTTTCACCTGAAATTAAAGCCAAAATACGAGGTTTAGAACGTATCATTATTAAACATAATAGACATTCATTGTCTGTTACATTTAACAGTATATGTTTAGGAAATTATCTGCTTCCTCGATACATTATATATATTGTCATCCGCAGACAAATCTGTTTCGCTGTATCACAGCTCATCAGTACGGTTAGACTTCGATTACGCGTGTGTGTGTGTGTAGGCTTGCGTTTGGGTGTGAGTTTATTGTGACTAGTGAAAAGAATAAACCCTGTGCCTCTCTTTCTCTTCTCTGTATAGATATCTAATCGTGTGCGTCTGTATATATATATATATATATATATATATATATATATATATATATATATATCACCCGTGGTTCTTCAATGTAAGGGTTTTGTGATTTTTGTATAATATACAGAAATAAAATCAATAAAATTATTTTTTAATATTTTTTTCAAACACTTCATTAACTCTATACTTCTTGGTACGCTAATAAAAATGAAAAATGTTTTTCGGTACAACAGCTTACCAAGCAGAAAAAACAACTCCTATTCAAAATGTGTGTAAATTGAAAAGACAAGTTATTCTACACGTTATGTAAATGATCTTTGCATTAAGAAATCATTCATAAATGTAAAATATTGAGAATTATATATATATATATATATATATATATATATATATATATATATATATATATACTTAGAATAGCCTCTTTAGATATATAGTAAATAGCTAACATAAAGAGCCAACGAACCTACCAAGGTTTCACCTAACGGATCTTGGTAGGTTCGTTGGCTCTTTAGGTTACCTATTTACTTTGTTTGCTCTCCTTGCGTATTGAGCTCTTTTTTTTTTAGGTTACTCGTCTCGGGGTTTTTTCTTTGGGCTACGTACTTTGACTGATGTTCAAGTGCTTAGCTCGTTCCATTTTTATTACCATTTTTCCTTCCGCGTATGTACTCGGAGGGTTTTTCGAATCGAGCATAGCGAGAAGTTTACATTTACATTATATATATATATATATATATATATATATAAAGGGGCCATTCTAAGTATGTGTTGCATATAGAACTCCGTCTCAAGACTTTCAACTAATATTTTGGTTATACTTTCCTGTGTGAAAATGTAATGAATCATTTTCCGCTCGAATCCCATGAGGTCCTTTTGCTTTGCTGTCTACAGCCTCGGAGATCTTTATGCCGTGTGAGTATTTTATTACCACTAGGAGAAAATATGCAAACGATAAACGATTTCTCTCCATGAAAAAATTCCAAAAGTATGTTGGCGATTTTGGGTCAATTTCTAAAGGACCTTAACACCAGAAATAATTATTTGAAAATATTGAGTATCTTTACCCTTAAATTTAGAAAAACGTTGCACGGAATTTCACGTTGAACGGGTTTGTTACTAAAGGGTTCGTCTCACTTTTCTTTTTTTAAATCTAAAACAAATGAAAATGATAATTTCACTGATTTATATTATAGAACTAAAGAAAAAAATGGCAGTAAAAATAAATTTTAAATTACTAAATTTACTAACAGTACTTCTTGAACGATGAACAATGATGTTATGCATTTTATGCACAAAAGTGTCACAATTTTCACTGTCCAAAAGCCCTGCACGCAGATATTGCGCTGTCTTTCGTTTTTTCCTTCCGGATTTATTTCTAGGTAAATACTCTCTGAAGTGACATATCTTCATGAATCATAAAAAATGAAGATTTTCTAAATGTAGCTTAGATTTGTCACAAGGTCAAAATCATGGAGTACTCATTGAGAATGGAATTCAGTATTTATTTTCTAATTGTATCACCCCGACCAAGGCAGTAACCCCGCGATGTGCAGGGGCTACATAAGAGTAAAAAAAATTAGATAGGAGGAGAGTAAAAAGAAAGACGAACCAGTTAAGGATGGGGATACAGGTGGGATGACAGTTACAAAGGTAGAGAGAAAAGAAAAGATATACAGGGTGATGTAGAAAGAACTAGAGTGGCTAAGAAATGGGTATTGACATTGCATTTAAATTCCTGGGGGTTGTAGCCGTCAGGAAAGCAAGAATATGGAAGCTAGTTCCATGGGCGGGAAGTGCGAGAAAAGAAGCTGATGGAGTAGAATTGTTATCTGCATTTGGTTGATCTAACTGTGAATGGGTGGGACCCAGTTGTCAGTCTGGTTGCACGAGTTGCAGGGGCACCAGTGACTTAAGTTCATTGGAGCAGAAGCCATGAAAATAGAGGGAAGCCACATTCCGTCGGTGAGAAAGTGACTGGAGTCGAGCGGCCAAGTCGGTACCTATATATATTATTATTAATGATTCTCCTTTGGAGCCTGTGAAGAACACGGAGATGAACAGCAGGGGCGCCTGACCATATATAACAGACGTATTCCATGCACGGACGAATGGTTGATTTATACATATGCAGGATGGATTCAGGAGGAAAAAACATCCTAGCTCGACACAGTGACCTAACCTTCCTCGCAGTGGATTTAGCTGTTGACTCAATGTAGTGGTTCCACTTGAGCTCGAAGAGAGGGTAAGGCCGAGGAGGCGCAGTGTATTGTTTTCAGGGAGATTAGCTTGGTCCATGCTTATGAGAGGCGGTAGAGGTTGCCTGTGATGATTGACAGACAGCAGCTTGGTCTTAGACGCATTGAAATTTAGAAGCCACTTCTTACACCATTTCACCACAGAATGTAAATCCCTCTCAAGATCAGCAGCGAGGTTATGTTTGTACGCCTCGCCGGATTTCTTACTGATGCGTGAGTAAATGGTTGTCGTCTCAGTCGTAACTGATCTAGCGAGACAAGCGTTGGAAGGCCCAGAAATTATTTTCTACGGGTGGCTTAGATATGGCACTGGGTGTACCGAGTGAGGATCGAACTAACTATTCATTCGTAACTGATCTAGTAAGACAGGCTTGATGACTATCAAATCACGCCGAAGTGCTGAATGAATCCTAGTAAATGGTAACCTCATCAAACCTAAAACCGTCAACTGGTTCTTAGTCATAACGACTGTATATGCTTAGATCCCTAAAAAGTTTAAATTACATTGGACGATATCTGCTGATCTCTAATAAAACTTCAAGTGATAATACTCGCTGTTTGATAGTTAAAGACAAAGTCACACTCCCCTACCCACACACATATAACAGTAGAGCCAAAGATTGCGACTCTTAGTGATGAAACGGAGAACGGAATCCCACTTGAGTTCATTACATTCATTTACACACTTGTGCAACTGAATTGAAACAACTGATTTAGTTTATATTCTTTTATCATACGGACAGCTTTAGACCCACTGGAATCACAGGGTGTAATCGAATTCTATTTTTCCTGAGATTAGGTCATTTGCAGTGGTGTGCAGTAATTTGAATCTTTTTTCGTGGTGTATGATGAAATTTGTTTGGCCTTGAAAAATATTGCGTCATCCGTGAATGTATCAGATTTTTCATCACACCCAGACACTATTGATACAATTGTCGATTAGTTGTCCCACGGACATTTTCTGCGATGGACATTTCTCCAAGGATGCGTACGAAACACAGTGCACACCCTTTACATTACAGAGATTGCGCATATTGTTAGTGTCAGCTTGAACTGTCAGTCGTGTCATCAAGGCGAAAAAACAAACTGGATTTTTCAGTCCAAAACATCAAGAAAAATGCGATCAGAAGAGAAAAACAACGCCAAGGGACGACTTATACGTGAGCATGGAAAGTTTGAAAGATTCTAGGAAAACATTATTGGTTTTGTTTCAATTAATTTCCACAAGGGTGTACGTACTAATGCCCTTGGGAAAGATATGAATCATTTTCTTCTCTCTCCAACTATGAATGAATAGCTGGCTGGAGAGCGTTCGATAGCCTTGGGTGGCAAAATAACTAGAGTATGAAAACTGAATTTAAATCATGCTTTAGAAGTTTGGGCTCCGTCAAGCTATCTTGCCCAAGACACACCATTTCTGCTATAGCTGCAGTACATATGGTGCTCCCACGCAATTCTTGATTATATAACTTATTTATAAATGGAATTTTGTCTGTGTGTATGTGTGTGTCCGTTACCTATAGACTCCGAAACGGGTGAAACGATTTTCTTGAAAATTTACACAGTTGTACTATCAGCGTCTGCGAGTGTTCTTCGCTAGGTTTTGTGTCGAGGTACCCCGGATAAATATCGAAAATCGATAATCGAAAAAAATCGGGTTATAGAAGGATTGGTCCGATTTTAATCAAATTTGATACACTCGTAGACAAAGACATAAGAAGTTAAACAAATAAGATGTAACCGTAAATTCTACTCCAACAGCTTCTTTTCTCGCGCTTCCCGCCTGTGGAACTCCCTTCCACAAGTCTGCTTTCCCGACAGTTACAATCTCCAGGTGTTTAAATGTAGGTTCAATAGACACCTCCTATCACACTAACTCCCAACTATTCTCACAACACTCTCATCTACCCAACCCTCATTCTCGGTATCCTCACCCGCCTATCACCCACCCTCTGTTATTTCCTATATTTAATCAGCCTTTCTCCACTCTACGTAGCCCCCTGCACAGTAGTGGCAGTGACATGCCTTGCTCGGGGTGAAACGCTTATAAAAAAAAAAAAAAAAAAACGTGCAATAGTGCAGAAAATTTGATATCGATACCAGGAAATCAAAATTTAACTTACATCCATTCATTTTTCTTACAGTCTACTGTTTCGCTTTAACTGGAAACAACTATTGCTTTTTAGTCTTTCGTGCCAACGTCCAAAGAGTTTGAGCTCCAGGACCATGGATTAGTTTTAAAGCTTTCATTACACCTGAGTAACGCCGGGCTATACTGCTAGTATATATATATATATATGTGTGTGTGTGTGTGTGTGTGTGTGTGTGTGTGTGTGTGTGAAAAGTACATTGCGAAACAATTATTGAAATAACATTTGATAAACATAATGAAAATAAAAATAAAGTGTATTTTACCTCCAATTAATGCCACCGATTATACGTCGTCCGTTTCACCAACGTATGCAGACATATTTTCATTAATAACTTACTAATGGCCACTGCGATTATTTTCCTCCTTACAACCCATTTCCCCACAAATGAAACGTCACAAGTTTCTCGCTGCTCTATCACTATTTCCATAGAAACGAAAGAGCTGGTTGAACTAAATTCTTTAGTTCCACCAGTTTTAACTTTCACGACTGAGAGACGCCATGCTACGCACATTGTAGCGAGCCAGCCTCATTCTTTTCGTATTCCATTGGTGAAATGTAAGTTCCACCCTAGCAGATTCTTCCTATAAATTGCTGATTTGTGAAATAGACTCTAATGAGTATGCCTCGTCGATCAAGTCGAGGGTTAACCATAATTTTCCTTACAGATTCTCATCAACTTATTCTTTAAACATTGAATGATTCTTGGGTCTTGTAGAGCGGGAACATTATTACTACATTCCTTATTTCCACCTGTTCTAAACTTTAGAGCTAAGACCTACCATGGCACACACACTATAGTGAACCACACATTCATTTCGTATTCCATTATGACATGTAAATTCCATTCGAGTAGCTTCTTCCTACTAACCACTGCTTTGTCGGACAGACTCCCAATAGGATGCTTTCACGATCCATACAATCTTAACCTGTTCAAGTCTAAGGTCAACCGTTATGTTTCCCACATACTCCCTCCTAAATTATGCCTCTTACTCTGTAATCATATATCTCGAGTGGCTCTTGAGCCTTGAACAGAGTTAACACTATTGTAAAATAAAACCTATTGCTAAGGCTGTAACTGTATAGGTAGAGAATAATTAATCCATAATGACAAATTTGGGAGGCTTTGTAATAAAGGAAAAATATTCTGAAGTAAAGCCAAAGAAACCATTTGTTTAGTAATAAAGAGCTGGTAGGTATTGCGCTTCAGAAGTTAGCAAACTAGTTTTGTTAGGATGCAAGTTACAAATTGGAAGAAATACAGAAATCTGAATTTAAACGAAGTCTAAATATAAAGAAGTGTCTTAAAAGATAACCGCAGATGTAACAGCCAAATCTAAAAATCCATTGAAACGTTATGCAATATCAATTTTCCGTCAGTGAATGTCAGTGAATGCCGGACAATTTCTTCATAAAGAGAAAACTCGAAGCAACGCATGTACCCGACTGAAGAATTCTGAGAATCTCGTTGTCGAAACAAGTGAGAAACGAGGACAGTTAAGGTAAAAACAAATAAAAAAGTCACATACACTCACAATAAGAAAGAAACCTTCTAAATTTCCTAGACACATAATAATGACAGAGGGCCATCGGCGTAGTGTAATGGTTAGAAAAACTGTCCTATTACAACTGAGTAATGAGTTCGATCCGGGGTTTTACTTTCGGGTTTGTGTCACAACTAAGCAGTGCTTAGAAAATCGATATATACTAAGAACGAAAGTCATGAAGAATTTGACATTCATAGATGAAGGGGAAAGAGCACGTAACCTAAAGCCTGTGTGATTTACGCTGCAGGACAGAATGTGGGGAGGACAGATTAAATAACCAGCATTGTCATCAGCTACAATGGATAGTCCACGATCTAAAGGGACACAGCACATTAAAAAAAAAAAATTAAAAACAGAAAGGACCACGCAAATCCACATTTTGCAGAGTCTTGATTTTAACCATGCCAGATATTGTTTAGTTATTTAGTTGTATATTCTTGTTAAAATACAAAGAAAAATCAACAATATTATTGGTCCTGGCCTGGCATCTCTGCTTCAGTCACTTTTCCATGGCTGTTATGTAGCTTTCCTTTACCTTTTCTATGAATATTTTCATGGTAGCTTTCTGTTCGGATGAATTCTTTGTTATGATACATAGACTGCAGAACTAGATTGGCGGCAAGGTCTCTCAATTCACAGCTGAATGGACATATATAACCGTAAATACTATGCTGTTTCAATTCTCGCATTTCTATTTTATGGAACTCTCTTCTGACCTCATGTTTTCCAGACTACGATCTTCACAAATTGACATTAATGTCAATTTTTATCTATTGTCTTTTTGATTACTCTTTTATTGTTCTCAATTCTTATTATGATTTCTATTTTTTCACACTCATTAACCTCTTGTGTCTTAGTGGCTTTATTGCCCTGCATAGCGTGATATGATTTTTAAAAAATGGCTAAAGGTGTGCATTAACCTGATTTACATGAAACTTTGTAACTGAAAAGTAATAAATAACCATAGATAATGTACGAATTAAATGAATTTCCAAATATAAGAAGATGATAAAATATGTTAATTGTAATTTCACTTTGATACAATAATTCAGTGTTTGTCAACCTTTTAAGCAACGGAGCACCTGGGAAAAAATAAAAATATCACGGCAAAAATTTTAAAGGGCGTACATTTAAATGTTATTAAATAAAACCATCGATTAATAAATGCACATAAAATATGAACTTTATTTCAATATTTCTGTTCAACTATTTATGCAGCTTATTAAAGTTTAAAACTTATTAATGTACTAGCAGTATAGCACGGCGTTGCTCGAGTGTAATGAAAGCTTTAAAAGTAATCCATGGCCCTGGAGCTCACACTCTTTGGACGTTAGCACGAAAGACTAAAAAGCAATAGTTGTTTCCAGTTAAAGCGAAACCGTAGACTGAAAGAAAAATGAATGGATGTAAGTCAAATTTTGATTTCCTGGTATCGATATCAAATAAGTTTTTTAGTCGTAAACTGAATTTTGAAGGCTAAATAAGTCCTCTGAGTAAATGGTATCATGGCTGAGACTAAGAACTACAATTATACCTACTTAGAGCCAAACCCGAAGCAAAAACTAAAATAAATGGGCTGAAAAAAATACAGATATACAGGCAGATAAACAGACACACACACAAACATCTTGCTTTTTATATATATATATTATCGATTTTCTGCACTATTTTAAGAACTGCAATCTTGAAACTTCTGAATATCGTTTCTTATGTCTTTGTCTATGAGTGTATCAAATTTGATTAAAATTGGAACTCTCCTTCTTTAACCCGATTTTTTCGATTATCGATTTTCGATACTTATCCGGGGTACCTCGACACAAAACCTAGCGAAGAACACTCGCAGACGCTTATTGTACAAATGTGTAAATTTTCAAGAAAATCGGTTCAGCCGTTTTGGAGTCTATAGGTAACGGACACACACACACAATCACACACACACAAAGTTCCATTTATAAATAAGTTTAGATTTAGATTAGAATATAAATGCTGTACCATTACTATTCCCTCCCCACATATATATGCAGTGAGAATATTTCGCGGCTCAATAGTGTGCAGCCGCACGTCGGTTGACAGTCACTGCAGTAATTTATCGAACGATTACTTCATGTCATTTGAGAGGAAACAGATGAAAGACAATTACCTGACGTTGTTCACTACCCTATAAAAAATGGTCTCTTCTTATTCTATCAGGACGGAGACGATCACGAATCTCAACAACTTCGTATACCTAGTGGATCCTACCAGTTTTTCTTCTTTTGCTAATGCTCCCGACCCAGTTTCGACCTCCATTCACACAAGCTCGTCAGTTATGTGACTCTGCCTTTTCCCATCTCTCTTATCTACAATATGTCCCGTGCGGGTAAAGGTTTCCAAACCCTCTTTCTTCCTAAAGTGTCTAAATAATTTCAGCTATATTTCCTTGATTCAGTCAGTTAAGTGCCATACGTGATAAACGATTTGGGCGATCATGTCTCAAAAGTGACATGACTGAGTGGACAGATTATGTAGAGCAGTGAATATCAGTTTGGAACGAAAAATTCCAGTTAAATTCGTTGCATTTACTTACTCGCAAATACCCTTGGTAAAAGTCCGTTGCTTCTCCCTGCAGCTATAGATTAAATAACAAGACAGATAGGATTCTATAGCCTTGGTTAGCAATCAGTCTACCACAGAAAGTAATGGCAACCTAGTGCGGGAAAATCTTCTACCCAGTCAGTCATGTCTCTTTCGAGACCTGATCGCCTAAGCGTATATCACGTATGGTACTTAACGTAGAAGTGTTCTTTCTATTTTCATTTTCTTTAAGAATCCTTTGTTTTTCAATCACTCTGTTCACGGAATTTTCAGTGCCCTTCTTTAGAATGCCATTTCTGTTGCCTCTAGTTTTCTCCTCATCCATGGGGAGATTGTCCGGTATTCCCTGCCATGAAAATGGATGGATAACACACAACTATCCAGCACTCTTATTTGTTTCAAAGAATTTTTTCTTCATTTTTCAGCATCTTTTTCAACTTTTGGAATGCTTTTTTTGCTTGTCCAATGCGTATTCAGATCTTGGTGTCAGATTATTTAACCTGTATTAAAACACTCCCCAGATATTTAAAGTTCTGCACAGGTATTAGCGTCAAGATTATACCTTCAATTTATAACTCACATCTTTGGCTATTTCTCTTACAGATGACTATACTTTCTTTTAGTTGATGGCTAGTTCTTTTTTTTCTGGTTTTCTTCTACTGCCCTGTGTAAAAAGTTCCTTTCATTTTCTTTTTGTGTCGACCATTTACAAAGAAAGACACAAGGTAGTGAACAACCCTGATATATAAATACTGTGCTACAAAATGATGGCCTATGGTAAAGAGTGCATGAATGACTGAATGCTGTTTATGAAAGCTTAAAACAAGCGATGCAGAATTCATTTTCAACCACTTTTTATACCATCTAAGAGTATCTAAAATATTGTGAACAAATATTTTATTGAAAAATGGGGATAGACAGGAATAGAGCTACACGAGTAAAATTATTCTTACTTCAAGAAAAGCGAAGGATATGTAGAGTATTCAGGCGGATTCAGCCTCAACAGATTCTAGCTTCGAGATTTAAAGCATCCAAACTTTGGCATCCAAGACTGAGAGAAAGTAAAGTGATTTATAAAAATACAGGATTTAAGTTTAGTAAAAGAGAAATCACAAAAATGCTAAATATAAGAAGATAGCAGGAAATGTTGATTCATGCCTGCATCAGACTCAAATTATCCATCTATTTAGAGCTGGAATTAAGCCTCAATGCATCCACTGTAACCACAGATTGATGGGAAAACATACCCGGATTAATTGTGAAAGTTGCATACATCAAGGCAGCAAATACTAAACTACTTCAAACCGGTAACTTTTGTTTGAAAATGTAGCAGCATATCAAAATCTAGGGTTTCTGAAACAAATTTGGATTTTTCAAATTCTTCTAATATAAAGATATAATAAATATATTTCTTTAAATCCCTCGTTTGAATATATTAAAGTAAACTATCGATATAACCGAAACCTCAGAGATTTTGAGAATGTTCAACCTTAAAAACGCATGATTAAAAAAAGCATGCCTGGACATCTAATCGGTGTAAAAGGACACTCGCATGTTGAGGTACCTTTAGATAAATTCTGATTCACTAAAATCGATGAACGGTACGACATTTAGTACAATATCATTCAAGGTTTAGAAACAATTGAATATTTACATCAAACTTTTGTTTTAGTAAAAGAAAACTCTATTTTTGTTACTCACATTTGATTTCAGCTTTGACTGTTTTACAACATTTTCCTATTTTTTTTTCATACTCTAATATGTACTTTGGTACACTCCCGATCAAAAATTTAAGACCACATAAAAATCTTTAAAAAGAAATTTTTTTTACAGATACATTTTAAACTCCTCCCACTTAAGGTTACCAATACTACAATCTAAAAGGTTATGGAAACAAAAAGCTACATTCCAAACATTTTATTCAGAAATTTACATTTTTATAAAATGAGGCGATTTACACATGATCAAAATTATAAGACCAGAGACAAAAATTCTACGAAATTGTACAAAAAGTGTATGAAAATATTTAACAACCAAATTTAATAATGAAGTCTACCTCCACTGCTTTTGATGACTTCAAAAATTCTGTCGGGCATGCTAGAAATAAGCGTTTCCATTAAGGTGCAGGGGATATTGCTCCAGCTTCTGAAGATGTCTTCACAAAGTTAATTTTTTGTTGAATATTGTTTGCCATTTCGATAAACATCTCTTGTCATCCATCCCCAAACATTTTTAATTGGGTTCAAGTCCGGTGAGCATGCAGGATGTCCCAAGAGATGGACCCCATTTTCTTGTAGAAAGGTCAAGGTCCGTCTTGCAGCATGGATTGCAGCATTATCCTATTGGAATAACCATCCATCCCCACACAAACGATTCCCTTCCGTCATCAAAGATGCTTTTGGTAGCATGTTAACACAACCAGCCGCTGTCTGACGACCCTGCATCACCTGGAGCTCCATCGTCCCTCTGTAAGAAAAGCACCCCATACCATTAGGGACTCTCCACCACTATGACGTGCGGAGAAAATTTCAGGAGGCATGTTTTGTTATACCAATATCGTTGGAAGCCATCAGGACCATCGAGATTGAATTTTTTCTCATCAGAAAACAGGACTTTCTTCCACTTCTCAACGTCCCATCTTTGGTATTCACGACCAAACTTTAATTGGCCCAACTTGTGACGTGAAAGCAGCGGAGGAATTTGTTTATGCTTTTTATTTACCATGCCTTTTTGTCTTAAGTGCCGTCTGATGGTTACGGGACTGCAATCAGCATCTGTGACTGCCTTAATTTGACTAGAAGAAAGTCCACCGTCTTTCATAACGTCTTATTCTCCTACTCAATGCAGGAGAAATTTTTTGGGGCCTACCAGATGATTTTGCTTTTCCATAATTCTCACTGTTCTTTAGAAAGTTGCAAATCACAGTTTTACTGCGATTTACCTTAGCTGCCATCGCCCGCTGTGACAAATCTCGCTTATGGAATTCGAGAACGCTCAACTTTGGGAAGTTTGATTGCTTTAGGCATGGTAACACCTTTATGCAGTGATTGCTAATCTCTAACTGAACTAAAAACATTGGAATTGCCATAGATCTAACAATTTATACCCCTGGTCTTATAATTTTGATCATGTGTAAATCGCCTCATTTTATAAAAATGTAAATTTCTAAATAAAATGTTTGGAATGTAGTTTTTTGTCTACATAACCAATTGTAGTATTGGTAACCTTAAGTGGGAGGAGTTTAAAATCTATCTATAAAAAAAAATTCTTTTTAAAGATTTTTTAAGTGGTCTTAAATTTTTGATCAGGAGTGTATCTAGTGTTAAAATAAAGAGAAAAATATTTGAGTCAAAACCGGACAAAAAGTCTTTTATAGCATTATTTATTTATTTTTTTAGCTTAATCTGAATTTCTGAAAGAGCAGAAATTATGAGTGTGTGAGTATTAGCCAGTTAAGTGCCATACGTGATATATGCTTGGACGATCATATCTCTTTCCATCCATGAGTGACTAAGCAGATGATTTTTCTGCAGGAGGTTGCCATTTCTTTCTGCCGTAGACTAGTTGCCAAACAAAATTATGGAACCCAATATGTTCTGCTATTCAACCCATAGCTGAATGGAGAATGGGGTATTTGTGCGTAAGTGAATGCAACTTATCCAACTGGAATTCGAACTCAGCTCTCCTCCTGATATCATACCATAATGCACATCCGGGTATATCTATGTCTTAATATGAGATTTTGGAGTTGGTTCTTTTGGCACGAATATTACAAGAAATGCGTGTTAAATACTGGGCCATTAAACCTACATAAGTTTTTCATTTAGTAAGCACGAAACAAATTCGGATTACATGATGCAACAAGCAATCTCTAAATAATCTGTTTCTGTTTCTACCAGTCGACGAGGCTTACGGCCTATCACGTTGAATACACCAGTTCTCGTTCGATTACCGAAGTTAAACAACGTTTAGACTGGTCAGTATTTAGATGGGTGACCGCTTGGAAATACCAGGTGCTGTAAGCGTTAAGTGACGGATGTGCGTTGTGGTGCAGTGGATATCGTCTTGGAAAGAGAAATCGGTGAGCCGAGTTCGAATTCCAGTTGAATACCCTGCATTCACTTAAGCACTGGTACCCTTGGGAAAGGTATTAATCCGTTTCTTTCCTCCAGTTATGGGTTAAATAATAAGGGTATGACTTGGGGATCGTGCCCTTAAAAACAAATCCCAATAAAAAGTATTACGAGACACAAAACTGATATAAAAACAACAATAAATTGTTGAAAGAAAAAGGTATTACAAGCAATAAATATAATTTAGTTGGCAATAAATGACCCGCCGAGGTTGATATGTCATGAAAACAAAAGAACCAACCAACCAGCCGACGATCCACTTCCAATGGTCTGAATCTGCAAGCTAGAAAATGTATATATCTAGTTAAAGTTTAGTATTCTCGTCTTGAAATCGTTATATAAGGATATTAAAAAAAGATTTGTATTGTTTAAAGATCTCATTAGCTATAAACATGATACATACTCATTTCAGCATCAGAACAATTGTGAACGAAAACATATTGATCAATTCTAAATTAAGTATCTTAAAATACCATACCATAAATAGTATATTTGGTGTATAAAACACCCACTTTAGGTTGTGTAAGGTGTAGTTTCGATCAGTACAGCAAATTGCTACAAAACCGAAACATTAACCTGTAAATTCGAATTATATTATTAAATAGCTTCGTCACATGGTGACGTCTATATGGCTATGTTACAAAGCACCAAACCTGTTCAGAAATATCTAAATTGTCAGCTGTATACACTGTTCAAGATCAAAGGCTTTGAAGTGAGTGATGGCTTCTCCAATTATTTCAGGATGCCAACAGCAGCAACAACTAAAACTGATAACGCATGTAACACGAAAGGAAAATAAGATAATCAAGATTCTAACATTCCACACTACTTCAAGTATAAGTTTAAGAAGTAAACCTTCATCAAAAATCGAAATAACCATACCACCAAATGCACTTGAGAAACCTATTTTCCTAAATAATTGTTTTGATAGAACAATTTTATAAGTTTCAATCGACAACAGTAATGGCTGTTTGGTTAATAAATGCCTATATTTTTTTTTTCAAGGAAATGGCTGTCCTTATCATTTCCTTTTAACCACAAATATCAGCAAACTTTTATATGTGGAACTGATTTTTTAGCAGACATGTTTATCTAGATGTCGTGTGCCTCCAATAATTGTAAGGATTTTAACGCTATAATACTGAGAAATTAAATTTAAATGTAGGAAATCGTATATTCCATCAAATACGACTCGTATAATACATTTGCCATAAAGAATATTTAATTTAACTCGTATTTGTGTATCTACGTAAATAATTATAGGTATCTCTGATTGAACATTTTGCTTGTGTACGCATGCGTGTCTTTGATATGATTTAAGGAGTTGACTATATAACTGAGAAAGAACGTCACCAAACATTGAGATAACAAAAAAGAATTGCTGATATATCATTGTTTCGGTTTGGCTGAAAGCTCATAGCGTTTCCTAAATCAATTCACAAGAAAGAATGTAAAACACACTGATTATAAATGAGAAATATCTAACAGTTCTTCGCTAAAAGGTTTGCATCAAATTTAGACATCAAGAAACTCGAGTTAACATTTAAACAATTTTACACTTTTGTTATTGCTTCCCTTTGGCTCGGCTTACGGCCATATCACGTTGAATACACCGGTTCTCGATCGATCACCGCAGTTAAGCAACATTGAGCCTGGTCAGTACCAGGCTCAATGGGTGACCGGTTTCCGCTTGGGAATATCAGGTGCTGTAAGCGCTCAGTGACGGATATGCGTTGTGGTGCAGTGGATATCGGCTCGGAAAGAGAAATCGGTGAGCCGAGTTCAAATTCCAATTGAATACCCTGCATTCACTTAAGCACTGGTACTCTTGGGAAAGGTATTAATCAGTCCTTTCCCTCCAGTTATGGGTTAAATAACAAGTGTAGGACTTGGGGAGCCTGCTCTTAAAAACAAATCCCAATGAATCTTGATACTCGAAAAGAAAAAAGTATTACTAGACACAAAACTGATATAAAAACAACAATAAATTGTTGAAAGAATAAGATATTACCAGCAATGAATACATAAAAATTTAGTTGGCAATAAATGACCCGCCGCGGTGTTGATATGCCATAAAAACAAAATAACCCGTTGGCTCATTTGGCTTTTTTATTCAGTTTTGCAGCTGAGGGGTATTTAAATGAACAAACTGTACGTGTTCATTATTTTTATTGTCATGTAATGACTTGAGGATGTGCGTTGTGGTGCAGTGGATATCAACTCGGAACGGGAAATCGGGGAGCCGAGTTCGAATTCCAGTCGAATTCCTTGCATTCACTTACGCACAAATACCCTTGGGAAAGGTATTAATCCGTCTCTTCCCTCCAGTTATGGGTTAAATAGCAGGACAGATTGGGTTCTATAGCCTTGGTCGGCAACCAGTCTACCGCAGAAAGCAATGGCAACCTACTGCGGGATAATCTTCTGCCCAGTCAGTCATGTCTCTTTCGAGACATAATCGCCCAAGCGTGTGTCACGTATGGCATTTAACTGAATGAATTCAGTAAGCACAGCTTCCTACAGAATCCCGTTCCCTAAAGCTCAAAGCGACGTTTGACTCATCCACTCATCTTTGTCCTTACTTTGTCATCTGTTCACACAAATTCGTTACGAATTTTTTTCTTCTCTGTGTCTCCTCGTTGCCGTCTTGGGGCCTTGGCCGAGATAGAACTCACTATACCCCTCTAGTATTCCCTGTGCATTTGGAACCCTGGTGCAGTTTATAGCGAAATTCACAATCTTGTTAAATAGCTGAATGCTTGATGCTTCAGGCAGGGCTACCAAGGGTGTTTTTATTCTGACACCAACACTAGATGGGTTGCCTCCAGGCCCCATCCTGTTATTTAACCTATAACTGAAGGGAAGTGACAGATTAATACCTTTTCCAAGGGTACCAGTGCTTAAGTGAATGTAGGGTACTCAACTGGAATTCGAACTCGGCTCACCGATTTCTCTTTCCAAACCGAGATCCACTGCACCACAACGCACTTCCTTCACTGAACGCTTACAGCGCCTGATATTCCCAAGCGGTCACCCATCTAAGTACAGACCAGGCTCAACGTTGCTTAACTTCGGTGATCGAACGAGAACCGTCGTATTCAACGTGATATAGCCGTAATCGTCTCCTACCCTCGCTATGTCCTATGCATTTCGAGTTTTTTAACATTCTTTCCTCAATGTGTATTACAGATTTTTTTTTTATTTTGAATAGAAGTATTTTCTAGATTTCATTTTTTTAAAAATTCTCGTCCATCTTATTTTTTGTCACCGTCTACAAAGTCATATCTCTGACGTTTCGTGACTGCTTTTTATCAGTAAGAAAATTGTCCACCATTCGCTGCCATAAAAGAGAATATATATGACAGCAGTTCAGCATAATTTTCTAATTTATATCTCATATTTTAATAAGTTTAGTTTCTGGAAGGCATCTTTCTCTATTTCAATGCACCTTCAAATTTATGTCACCTTTTTCTTCGTCTGTTACTACACAATCGAGATAGACCAACATTTTTACTTGCATTATTTCAAAGCCACCAGTTTGCAGCTCACAATTCGGACTATTCTTTTTGCTAACGATTATATATTGTCTTCTTTCAATTTATAGTTAGCAATTTATTCTTGCTTTCTTTTACGAATTTTTCTATGAGTTATTGAGGAAAACTTACGAACTCATTGATATTTGGTAATTTTTTTTATGTCCAATAGAGTTAAAATAAAGTGGCGTTAAATAAGGATTTAACACTCTGGGAAGATTTACAGCTAGCTACCATTCATCAAGTCTATTGTGATGGTCTAATAGAGATAAATTTTACCTTATCATCCCAGTGTAAGCATTACCTTAAGCTTAATATGATAACACTTTGTTCATGTGTGAAAACAAAGACAGGGATATAAGCTTGCAAAAAAGTACTCCATTTATATATTCTTACATAACTTGAATAGGAAACTTGTTTGTTAATGCTGTGTAGCAGATACCAATTTGAGAAAGAGAAATAAATTTTATTACATGATAGTTGGCTTGGACTGCACTTTGCCAAGGATTCTGTTGTGGATCCCGAGAATGGGGTCCGTACAAATTAATGAACAACGACCATTAATTAAGATAGAAAATAAGTGTATTAATGTAAGGATACAGACTTGAGTGAAGATTATTAGTCCAGGAATGCGGGTTAGTAAAAAGTATATGTACAAGTCTCTGGAAGTAAAGACGTAGTATATTGAGTATGTCTGCGTCGGAAGCTGACGGGTACTGCGTAATAATCTTCTCGATGAGTGGAGCATAGAGTTACTATGAACTACGGTGTACTGACTACTAATCTTTCCCTGGACTCTCGTATTCTCCGGTTAACTCTCTGTGAAAACGCGGTATTCTCCTCAGACTCGCTTCTATAGCAGTAGTATAAGTATACTCTGGACGAGTCCATCTTTATGAAAAGGGAAAACCTCACAACAGATAGCAATCGAGAAAAAATGGTGACTTGGAAACTTGCAATTGTTCTGATTAACTGGCTCCAACTGGCCAGTCAGTTAATTTTCGTGCCACTATCCAGGCCGCCAGGTGAAGCAAATTTACCCTTTGACATGTGCATAAACATATCTGGGCCAAAAATAGATAATTTTTTTTAATGTTTAAAGCTAACTTCTTATAAGTTACCGATGCCTTTCTATAAATGCTTTTATAGTAATTATCCTGACGAACTGTCCCCTATGGTACCTAGACTTTATTATATAGAAATAGGTGCACAGGAAAAGTAATATTCTTAAGATTATATTAAACCTGGAAAAGAACAGGACAAGTTATTAAATCTGGAAAAGTAAAGGACTAGATATTCTAGTAAATATAAGAAATTTTTTTACTTAAAATATTTCATTCAAATTTTATTTTTAGCTGCAATAATTTAAGTAATAAATAACTTATTTTTCCCTGGAATATCTTGTTCTGATGTCACCATCGCTTCTTTAATGAGTCCTATTTCTAGTTTCATTTTCCAATTTGTTCTTCGTATTTGTTTTTCACGCTGTTAGTGCATTCTTTTTGCAGGTCGATGCCATTTACGAGCGTGTCGTATTGCAGTGTTGGTACTGCTCTAGGCTTCTTCATTTTCCGGAGTTTCACTCTTAGTTTGCAGATGACTGGGACGTGTGCGCTTCCTCAGTCGACACCTGGATGGGGATTATGTTGAACCACTGCATTCCTGAATCTCCTGTTTATGGTTATGTAGTCTATTTGGTTTATCTTACCTAAACTAATTGCAATAGAAGAAGGTAGGTTCGTCTGTCACTCGGTTCTCAAACATATCAGGTGTTTTGAGCAGGATTAGATGGTTATATTTTGTGTCCTGTTTAGGATTAGGGTGGCGGTTTCTTTTAAAGTCTATTTCAACTCTATACTTTTAACTTCTTCGCTTAAACTCTTTAAGTTTATTCATGATTAATCTTTTTAAGGTTTATTTTTTCAGTAAGACTTGATAGTTTTGCTTTGCGTTTTGTTCACACTACTCATCAGTTTTTGAACAGGAGTAGAGGCTTAACATATAAATTAAATATATATGAACTTAGCTCATTGGTGCCCCCTATATACGAATTTCCTCGAGCCACAAGATTAGCAACTAGGTCCCACCCTTTTAATGTGAAGCTAATAAATTGCAAATGCAAATTCTACTCTATCGGCTTCTTTTCTCGCACTTCCGGCCTGTGGAATTCTCATCCGCATACTTGCTTTCCTGACAGTTACAATCTCCAAGAATTTAAATGTAAAGTCAATAGTCATTTCCTGTCACACTAACTTACATCCTCTCTCTCATGCTTTTCTACATCCACCCCACTCTCATCAGTACTCTCTTCCCTCTCCTACTCTTTTCCTGACACCCCTGCAACCTCTCACTCCTCATAACATTCCTCCTCGTCCACCCCACTCTCATCAGTAATCTTTTCTCTCTCCTACTCTACTCTCTTTCTGACACCCACTGCAACCTTTCACTCTTCATAACATTTCTCCTATGTAACCCCCTGCACAACAGTGGCAGTAAAATGCCTTGCTTGGGGCGACACGACTAATATATATATATATATATATATATATATATATATATATATATATATATATTAGAACATGTGCATAATTTTTCTATATATATATATACGACAAAGGTATGTTTGTTTCGACATTGAAACTTCAATGTCTCATCAGGCGGTGTGTAAAGTAATGGAACAGACTACCACTCTTCTAAGAAGTCCAAACGATGTAGTCTGGTCACTAGATAATAAAAACTTACAAGGTTAAATCTGTCTAGAAATCAAAGACTCTCATTAATCAACCACTTTAAAAAACACTCTCTCTAAAAATTCCAACGGTCAAAGACTTATTCCCCTATCACTAACCCCCACCAACACCTCTAACAAAACTAAACAAATATAAAGAAAGAGGCTTTCCATTACTTTACACACCGCCTGATGAGACTTTGAGGTTTCAATGTCGAAACAAACGTACCTTTGTCGTGGATATATATAGAAAAATTATGTACATGTTCTAAAATATAATTTATAATAAATATTCACAGCGCTATATATTATATATCGAGCACTGTTTTAAATTAATGTTTTGGACGTTGTAAGATTTTTTCTTCGTTCTGTATTCACTCGGATATATATATATATATATATATATATATATATATATATATATATATATATATCTCAATTTACCCATCGCACTAAATCCGGCTGTTCTTATTTCATCCTATCAAGTTACAAAAAAAGAATATAAAACGCAAAAAGTAAAGAAAGAAGGAAGACTGATAAACATATAAAAATGAACTGACCGTCATATATTTTCTAACTAAAACGCATTTTAAGTCAGAAGCGTTTATTTCATTTTTAAATACTCAATCTTTTAAATGTACGCCATTTTCATGCTCTGATCTAAAAATTAGAAAAGAAACCAGAATAGCAGTTAAACTCGCTTTTAGACAACGATTAATTATATATCCTATTTAATTCAAACAATGAAATATTCATTAACATGTAACGTGGCCAGTTGCAAACATAAAACAAACTTTTGCAATGTTAATATTTCCTGTGAAAAAATGTTGAATGTATTTTTTTGTCGACAAAGAAGCATTCCTGCCTAACAAATATTTTGTTCTTAAATGTTATTTTTCTTTTAGGACGGAGGCGATCATGGGTCTTCATGATTCATTTTATTTATTATCTGTGAATTGCTCCTGATTTTAAGGAAAGACCGAAAAGATTTTCTTATCAATTTTTATGTTTTTCCTTCAGAGTAGTCATCCGAATTTGGTAGCCACCAGAGAGAGAGAGAGAGAGAGAGGGAGAGAGAGAGCTCATTTTATTCTTATTTAACACATTATAAGAGGAGAAGTGACAGAATTCAAGGTTATTTGTGAGAAAGTCAGCGGAATTGGCTAGGTGCGAATTTGAACACGATTCGACGATATCATTTTTCGCGTCAGTAACCCTTATACTATCATCGTATCCAGAACCTTTTATCAAATACTAAATAGTTTAGTTTCACTTTTCTACGTTTTCTTATCGCAGGAAAAAAACGGTTACAGTCAAATAATTATTTAGAGAGAGAGTGAAGAGTGAGAGAGAGTGAAGAGTGAGAGAGAGTGAAGAATGAGAGAGAGTGAAGAATGAGAGTAGAGAGAGGGGGGTTTCTTTGTGCAGTCTATTATTTGCTTATTTATTCCGCGTGTAAGCAAAATACCGAAATGTTATAGTTCACTTAATAATTTTGTTCAGTTTCAGTTTAATTTTCGGTTTAGCTGCAGACACATGAAAATTTGGGGAAAAATCACTTTATCATTGCAATCACTTCGTAATAAGTGATGATTTATCATAAAATATCAATTCCTTCTCATTCTCAGGGAGGTTATATTCCATATTGTAAGGTATGCTTAATTAGTTAATAAATTACCTGTTATTTTACCTTTCAATGAGATATTCTGGCTCTGCGTATATTCTCAGAAACCATTGAATCAATTTTTTTTTTATCGTTTCACCCCAACCAAGGCATTCCACTGCCAGTATTGCGCAGGGTGTTACATAGGGGAAGGTGGTGAGAAAGAGTGGTTAGATATAGGAAATGTCAGAAGGAGGGTGATAGACAGGTAAGGATGTAGATGGGAAGAGTGTTTGAGAGAATGGATGCGAGTTAGTGTGTTAGGAGTTTTCTATTGACCTTACATTTAAACTCCTGGAGATTGTCGCTGTCGGGGAAGCAAGTATGTGGAAAGGAATTCCACAGGCGGGAAGTGCGAGAAAAGAAGCTGTTGGAGTAGAAATTGCGGTTACATTTTATTGGTTTCACTGTAAAAGGGTGAGACCTAGTTGCTAATCTAGTATCTCGTGCAAATTCGTACCTAGGGGGCAACAGTGATCTAAGTTCATCGGAGCAGAAGCCGTGAAAGTATTTATAGAATAGGCACAGGGAAGCCACGTCACGCCGGTGAGAGAGTGATACAAATTAAAATTCATGAACATTTCTTTTGCATAAGTTTTTGACAGAATTTCTACATAGAAATAAATTTGCCTCTCATGAAAAGAAAATAATCGTGACGTTACTTTCCTCTGTATCTTTTAGAAGTATTTTCATGGCAGCTGCTTTGACGAGCTTTTATCCTATAGTGTCTTGACCACGTAAAGTTAAGCCTGCTACTACATTGACATCTACGTCCCACCCCTTTTACCGTTGAAATAGTTAAATGTAACTGGTATTTCTACTCGAATAGCTTCTTTTCTCGCACGTTTCACCTGTGGAACCGGCTTCCATTTACTTGCTTCGTTGATAGCTACAATCTAAAAAAGTTTAAATGCATCGTTAATTGCCATCTTAGAATTCCGTTCATCTTTTATCTTTCCTTTCATTATCCAGCCATTTCCCTCACTGCAACCCCCTGCGCCTTGTTTGAGGTGAAATTATTTTTTAAAAATAGAGAAGAAAATAAACTACGGATAAACAATTATTGCTTTCAAATCTATAATATATTTTATAAAACTTTTTGTCATATTTTCATTAAAAAAAATATGAAGCAGTCAGGCAGAGACAGAATAATATTTATAACTATACGAGTGAGCGCGTGACGTCAAAAAGGATGGCAAATTATTTATATCGATATGCCGTCTAAAATGACGGCAACATATATATTGATGTAACTACTATTGTGTATCTTACACTAAGACATAAGAAAAAAATACTCCTAATCCCCGCACAGAGCGTGATAAGAGGGATATATAATTTGTAAACGAGTTATATTATGCAACCCAGGTTTTTAATATCTGCAGTTACATTTCTTATTGATGATCATGTTTCGTACGTTGCTATTTAAATTTCCGGTGTTTTGTTTCTTTAAGAAATTTTCTAAGTTACTAGTACAGCTATAACTCAGTTTGCAGGGACAAAAATAAATGCCCACTGTAATGACTCTGTAATACTAAAGAAATCATTTACAAAGCAGAAATACATGACTTAAATGTTAAAAAACGTATTTGAGATTAACCAAAGATAATTTTAAGACCAGATGGTTTAATCACAGATATACATTTAAACTAGAAAACTTTAGATATTATACAAAATTGGCTAGCCACGTGTGAAAATTAAAATAAAAATATGAAAAAAAAACAGACATATAGTAGAGTATAGTAAAGCAGTCAAGCCTTACAACGGTATTAAAATATGTAGACTGAAAGAAATGTTAGCTATGTTATTCCCAAACAAAAATAAATTACAGAATGAAAGAACAGAATTTATGACTATACCAAAATTACCTATTAGGATCATACAACCATGGATGAAAATATAACTTTAAATTTTGAAAATTGTGCGTTCATAAAATATCTCCGTTACGTGAGCGTTCTTAAAAATCAGTTATTGTAAATTGCCTGAAGACACGAGCAGATGATAGAAACCTGGGTTGCGTAATATAATTCGTTTATAAATGAAAAATACACAACAGTTCTACAATATAATTGTATTGAACACATTTTAATACAACTCTGTACTGGTCTAGTTTAATTATAACCAAGAAATAAGTAATTATATATATACATATATATGTATATTTTGAAACTCGCTAAAGTTATGCATTTTTTTATTATTGTTTGCTTGATTCTATGGTTCATTTGAACGAGTGTTTTTGTAATTTTCAAAGAAATTTCTTTGGACATTTTAAGCTCCATGTTATTATTTATTCCATTTTTTTCGTTTTTCTTCATTTTTTTTACTAAGCTCTCCGGGCTATTTTGGCCAGCAGCTACCACTCGCAGTCATTTATGACCAAAATGGCAAAATAAGTTTATTTTACCAAATGGCATGTAAAGGTGAGTGGGGTAAGCTGGGTTGGAAAGATTTATTTATCAGCCTTCTTCCGATCTTCGACAAAGTGTTCGAAGCCATTATCAATGCCGAGGTCGTTCAGCATCTCACAGCACACGGGCTTCTCTTGGACAAACAGCATGGATTCCGCTTCACCAGGTCCACTGCTGATATGCTAACAATCATCACAGAGTATATATTCCAGACTCTCGACAAGAATGGTGAAGCCCGAACCGTTGTCTTGGATATCTCTAAAGCATTCGACAGAGTATGGCATGCCGGCCTTCTACGGAAACTGCGAAGCTATGGCATGACTGGACTTTTGTTGGACTTAATCCGGTCATTCCTCTCTAACCGCACACTGAAGGTGGTATTAAACGGACATAACTCCCAGAACTACCCTACAAACGCGGGTGTACCCCAAGACTCTATCCTAGGTCCTACGCTCTTTCTAATCTATATCAATGATCTCCCCGATGCTATAAGATCACAAGTAGGCATGTACGCCGATGATACCACAGTTTACTCTCGCCTCGATCAAAAATCTGGTGTTGGTGACAAGGCGAACCTCGCTGCTGAGCTTGAGAAGGACCTCCAATCCGTGGTGGATTGGGGTAAGAAATGGCTCGTAAAATTCAATTCTTCCAAAACGAAGCTGCTGTCAATTAGTCACCACAGACAACCGCACCTCCCTCCCATTAGCATGGAACAAGTTTGCCTTCCAGAGAGTAAATCATTACGCCTGCTGGGTCTCACACTGTCAGCGGGCCTCAAGTGGAATGACTACGTCGAATCCATTGCTAAATCCGCAGCTATGAAAGTCGGCTCTCTGTGCAGGGCCCGGAAATTCTTTCCGCCTGAATCTATCCTGCAATTATATAACTCCACCATCCGCCCGTGTATTGAGTACTGCTGCCACATCTGGTCGAGTGCCCCTTCTATTTTCCTCGAGGTTCTTGACAAAATACAGCGAAGAATCTGTAATGTGATTGATACCGACTCGGCTGACAGCCTGCAGTATCTCTCTCAACGGCGTGATGTGGCTTCCCTGTGCCTCTTCTATAAATATTTCATGGCTTCTGCTCTGACGAACTTAAATCACTGGTGCCCCCTAGATGTGAATTCGCACTAGATACTAGATTGGCAACTAGGTCCCACCTTTTTACAGTGAAACCGATGAAATGTAACCGCAATTTCTACTCCGACAGCTTCTTTACTCGCACTTCCCGCCTGTAGAATTCCCTACCGCATGCTTGCTTCCCCGACGGCTACAACCTCCAGGAGTTTAAATGTAAGGTCAATAGACACCTCCTAACACACCAACTCACACCCACTCTCTCCAACTCTCTCCCTATGTACATCCTAAGTCGTCTATCACCCTCCTTCTGATATCTCCTATACCCAATCCCTCTATGTAACCCCCTGCGCTATAGTGGCAGTGGAATGCCTTGCTTGGGGTGACACGATTAAAATATATATATATATATATATATATATATATATATATAGTCATCCGCAGACAGATCTGTATCGCTATATCACAGCTCATCAGTACGGTTCGACATCCGATTGCTTTTTACCCAAGATTGAAACCCGACCGAATTGGCGTCAGTCGGCGATCCTACCTCTGAGCTATGGGCGCTCGTTAGAAGGAGGCAGACGTTTTAGCGTGTATATTATCATTATACACGCCCAATAGCAGAGAGTTCTAATTCATTACTGAATGAACGATGTGTAGATGCTAGAGTAGCTACTGTTTTTCAAAGTCTACCAATCTTCCAGAGTGCTCAATCAGGGAGAGAGAGCGTAAATAGCCATCCGCAGACAGGTCTGTATCGCTATATCACAACTCATCAGTACGGCTCGACATCCGATTGCTTTTTACCCAAGATTGAAACCCGACCGAATTGGCGTCACTTGGCGATTCTACCTTTGAGCTATGGGCGCTCGGTAGAAGGAGGCAAACATTTTAGCGTGTATATTATCATTATACACGCCCAATAGCTGAGAGTGCTCTAATTCATTGCTGAATAAATAATGCGTAGATGCTAGGGTAGATGCTATTTTTCAAAGTCTGCCATTCTCCCAGAGTGCTCAATCAGAGAGAGAGAGAGAGAGAGAGAGAGAGAGAGAGAGAGAGAGAGAGAGACTCCGGTTAACACAGAATCGGTCTAGTTTTGATCCTGGGCAGAAGCAAGCATATTAGATTTGTACCCACAGAAACAAAACATAAACTTAAACAAAATGGACGTCATGTTATACCTTAGGTACCTTTTAGCGAACACTTTTTCAAAGGTATATGTTGGCAAAATTAGAAAACAATCGGTGACGCAAAAATATAGCGACTGATGAGGGAAAGTTAGAACGCGATTAAAAAAAGAACATTTTTAGTTACAAACAAAATTCAAAGGCGGGTGTTGAAAATAGCAAGTTCCACAAGAGTATAAAAAGGGAAAAAAGACACTCACAGTTCCTCCAACAAGCGGAAAAAATGCTCCTTCTGTCTACACAGGCTACACTGCTGGATTTTTATAAATACAGCTCCAAGGAGTCGTAGATGGTACGCCGAGCGGGCACTGTGTAGAATTTTAAACCACGTGTGTTCATATGCGGAGGCACAATCATGGCTGTCAAGCAAATGCTGTCCAATTGCTTTAATCAAGCAGTCCACGATTCAGTGATTATATATATATATATATATATATATATATATTTGTTTTTACATACATACATACATACATACATACATGTATATTAGTTTTTATATACATATATATTTGTTTTTATATACATATATACGTATATATTTGTTTCTTTATACATATATATATATTTACAGATATATACAAATACATACATTTATACATACATATATATACATATATAGATATGTATAAATATATATATTTACATATATATATATATTTTCATATATATGTATATATATGCATATATATGCACATAGACATACATAGGCACATATACATTTATATACATATACTTACAGACACATATACGTATATATATATACACACACACACACATATATATATATACATATACATATATGTCTATACATACATATACACATACATATATATGTATAAATATATACACATACATATATATAAATATATATACACATATATATACATACATATATATGCATACACAAAAACATGTACATATACACATATATTTTTCCATACACATATACATATACCTATTTTTACAAATATATATATGTACATGTGAACATTTACATATATATACATATATAGATACATTCAAATATATACATGCACATATATATGTACATATGCATATGTATATTTGCACATGCATGTAGATATACTTACACATGTATATGTATATATATATACATACATATATATATATATATCTACGTACACATTTATACATACATACGCATTTATATATATACATACATATACATACATACACTCATATATATGTATATAAACATATATACATATATATAGACAAATATATACACATACAGATACATACATGTTTAACTATATATACAATATATACGCATGAATGAATATATGCATATATATACGCATAAATGAATATATATATATACATATACATATATATTTACATATGCATACACATATATGCATACATATACATACACACATATATAGATACATAAACATACATATACATACACACATATATACATAAATTTACATACACACACATAATTACATATACACATGCACACATATATACATATATTTCCATATATATATATATACATATACCGACACACACACACATACATACATATATATATATATATATATATACATCCATACACACAAATATATATATATAGAGAGATATAGATATATACAGCCATACACACAAATATATATATATATGCATCCATACACACATAAATACATGCATATATATATATATATATATATATATATATATATATATATATATATATATGTATATATGAACGTATTTATAAATGGAACTTTGTGTGTGTGTCTGTGTGTGTCTGTATGTGTGTGTATCCGTTTCCTATAGACTCCGAAACGGCTGAACCGATTTTCTTGAAAATTTACACTGTTGTACTATAAGCGTCTGCGAGTGTTCTTAGATAGGTTTTGTGTCGAGGTAGCTCCGATAAATGTGGAAAATCACTAATCGAAAAAATCGGGTTATAGAAGGATTGGTTCGATTTTAATCATATTTGATACACTCATAAACAAATACATAAGAAACGATATTCAGAAGTTTTAAGGTTTCAGCTCTTACAATAGTGCAGAAAATCGATTATATATATATATATATATATATATATATATATAGAAGGTAAGATGTTTGTGTGTGTGTGTGTGTCTGTTTATCTGCCTGCATGTCTGTTTGTTTTTCAGCCCTTTTATTTTAGTTTTTACTTCGGGTTTGGCTCTAAGTAGGTATAATTGTAGTTCTTAGTCTCAGCCATGATACCATTTACTCAGAGGACTTATTTAGCCTTCAAAATTCAGTTAACGATGAAAGAAACTTATTTGATATCGATACTAGGAAATCAAAATTTGACTTACAGCCATTCATTTTTCTTTCAGTCTACGGTTTCGCTTTAACTGGAAACAACTATTGCTGTTTAGTCTTTCGTACCAACGTCCAAAGAGCCTGAGCTCCAGGACCATGGATTAGTTTTAAAGCTTTCATTACACCCGATCTACGCCGGGCTCTACTGATAGTATATATATATATATATATATATATGCACACTTATATACATGTAAACATATATATATATATACATGCATACATATATATGCAGGAATACACACACATATAAATACATATATATCTGCATACACACACACACACACACACACACATATATATATATATATATATATATATTCATACATACACACACGCATATGTATATAATAATAATAATATAAGTGGATAATATTAATGAATATATATTCTGTAGTTACATATTTACTTTTACAAAGTGCTCAACACAAAAGTAGAACATAAATATATGGTGATTATTATGGTTATAATAATAGCATAATATCTATAAAGTTTTGGTGTTTAAAACGCCATCACCAGGCAGAGAAATTAGTTTAAAGTCGTTTTAAAAAAGTAAATTTAACAAAAAATAAAGAAAGTCATCAACTTAGATGAATAATGTGGGATATGACATTTTGAAAGAATTGTGCGTTTGAACACATACAAAAAATGAATCAATGTGTTGCCAAAGAAAACTAAACATGTCAAAAGTTTAAACCTGAAAGAAATAAGACGGTAGCTAAGAATATAAAAGGCGAAATAAAAAATAAAGGAAAAAAAAAATTAAAAACTTCCTTAAGGGTTTTGTTGACAAAAATATATTAATGAGAAAAAAAAATGAAGTTAAGAAACATAAGTACTAGACAAAAGCTAACAGTGGTGGAAAAAATACCAGTTAAATAAGTTAGGTTTTAAAGTATGAAATTAAAAAAGACCGGAGGTTTTATCGATAAGAGAAAAACGTAAGCATATTGAGATAATTTTGTATATATTTAAGACGATGGATAATTCTATGATGGCAATAATCAGTTATTTCCTTACGTTTAGTTTCTTGGAATTTAATTATAATTTTTTTTTTATCATTTCACCCCAAGCAAGGCATTCCATTGCCACTATTGCACAGGGGGTTACATAGGGGAAAGAGATAAGAAAGAGTGGTTAGGGGATTACATAGGGGAAAGTGATGAGAAAGAGTGCTTAAAAGGTTACATAGGGGAAAGAGATGAGAAACAGTGGTTAGATATAGGAGTCAGTGGAATTTATTTATTTAAGCAAAGGAAACATATTTTCTATTTAACTGTCAGTCAGTTGAGTGCCATACGTGATACACGCTTTGCCATACGTGATAAACGCTTTGGGCGATCATGCCTCGAAAGGGACATGACTGACTGTGCAGAAGATTATCCCAGAGTAGGTTGCCATTACTTTCTGCGGTAGACTGGTTACCGACCAAGGCTACAGAACCCAATTTGTCCTATTATTTGACCAATAGCTGGAGGAAGAAACGGATTAATACCTTTCCCAAGGGTATTTATGCGTAAGTGAATGCAAGGAATTCAACTGGAATTCGAACTCGGCTTCCCGATTTGTAGTTCCGAGTCGATATTTATTGCACCACAACGCACATAACTGTACGAGTTTTATTTATATCTTTCAATTGCCAGTAGTATTTATAGAGAGACGTAGAATTATATATAGTCATGTAAATTAATAGTTATACGAATTTTCTACAGTTGACGGCCGGCAAAAAATATTTTAATTTTTTGATCTACATGTAATATTTAAATATTTAAATTTTTACGTTTTATGATTTACGCCTCTTTCATTTCTTCTCCATGCATTTTATCATTCTTAATATTTTTATTTAATTTTAAATTTAAAATTCTTGTCTACATGTAATTTAAATTTATAATCTTGTTATTAAAAGTGCAGAAACTTAACTTTATAAGATTAAATTCCCATGAACATCTAGTAAACTGAAATTCAAATCTGTTAAACTGTTAGTTTTGAAATATGCACGTGATTATTGCATAACGCATGAAACACCGTGTCGTGCTATAAACGTAGGTTACAATATATATATATTTATATATAATACAGCACTGTTCATACATTGAGCACTGTTTTATAAACACTTGAATAATAATATTATGCACATGTACATTCTCCTCACATGTATCTTTATTAATTTACGTCACTATATATATATATATATATATATATATATGTGTGTGTGTGTGTGTGTGTGTGTATAAATGAACAATGGTTTGTATTATAATAGAGAGAATAATTGACAAGAGTAACAAAAAATAAATGAGTTTATGAAGCAGTCAGTCTGAGACAGTGCAAGTAATGTTTGTAATTACATAATAAGAGAAAAATTTCATGTGAATTCGATAAACTATTTCATAAGTTGAATATATTTATATGCGGTAAAGTTCATTCAGTCTTCCATGCGTTAAGCATTAGAAACTCAGACATTTAAAGTCAGTGTGACATTTGTTTTGGAAAGCGAGACTAGTAAGCGATGACCAGTCGCAAATTATCGGCTTATACTAATTTATCCATATTTTAAAAAATGACAACAAGTAATATTGCAACTGCACTGAGACACTACAAATTCATAAAACGTTTGAATTTTTATTTTCAAATTCAATATTTCCTTATGAAACTAAGTAAATAAAATTCTATTTGACATTATGTCATTTTATTCATTAAGTTATCAGTCAGTTAAGTGCCATACGTGATACACTCTTTGGGCGATCATGTCTCGAAATAGACATGACTGACTGGGCAGAAGATTATCCCAAAGTTGCTTTCTGCGGTATACTGGTTGCCGAGCAAAGCTATAGGATCCAATTTGTCCTATTATTTAACCCATAACGTCAGTGAAGAAATGGATTAATACCTTTCCCAAGGGTATTTGAATGCAAGGAAGTCAACTGGAATTTGAACTCGGCTCTCTGATCTATCGTTCCGAGTCGATATCCATTGCACCACAACGCCCATCAAGTTATACATGACATAAAATGCTGATTCTATGACATCACTAGAACAGCCCAGTACGCTCAGAAGACCGCCAAATCACCAGCATCTTCTATTACAGACTTGAGCAAACATTTTACACATCTGCACACACATACACTATATGATATTCTTCTTCTTCTGTGCCGTGTCGCTTTAGGACGTTGGCTATTATGGCTTCCCACAATTTTCTATTTTTAGCCGTAAGTTTGTCTTTTTGCAATATCTTCTAATCTGTTTTGCCAAATATCTAATCTAAATCTAATCTAAACCTATTTATAAATGGAACTTTGTCTGTGTGTGTGTGTGTATGTGTGTGTGTCCGTTTTCTATAGACTCCGAAACGGCTGAACCGATTTTCTTGAAAATTTACACAGTTGTACTATAAGCATCTGCGAGTGTTCATAGCTAGGTTTTGTGTCGAGGTACCCCCGAATAAACATCGAAAATCGATAATCGAAAAAATCGGGTTATAGAAGGAGCGGTCCGATTTTAATAAAATTTGATACGCTCATAGACAAAGACATAAGAAACGATATTCAGAAGTTTCAAGATTGCAGTTCCTACAATAGTGCAGAAACTTGATAATATATATATAATTAATTAATAGAGCAAATATATATAAGGCAAGATATATATATATATATATATAAGGCAAGATGTGTGTGTGTGTGTGTGTGTGTGTGTGTGTGTGTGTGTGTGTGTGTGTGTGTGTGTGTTTATCTGCCTGTATGTCTGTATTTTTTTCAGCCTTTTTATTTTAATTTTTGCTTCGGGTTTGGCTCTAAGTAGGTATAATTGTAGTTCTTTGTCTCAACCATGATACCATTTACTCAGAGGATTTCCAAATTCAGTTTACAACGAAAAAACTTATTTGATATCTATACCAGGAAATCAAAATTTGACTTACATCCATTCATTTTTCTTTCAGTCTACGGTTTCACTTTAACTGGAAAGAACTATTGCTTTTTTGTCTTTCGTGCCAACGTCCAAAGAGTCTGAGCTCCAGGACCATGGATTAGTTTTAAAACTTTCATTATACCCGAGCAACGCCGGGCTGTACTGCTAGTTTTATATAAGCTCATATATAATTGACGCGCTACGTTCTTTGTCCACATATGCTTAAAATATTAATATTCAACGTATTTATTTCCTGTTTTATATTCTTCAGCTGGCTACAGTGATTTAGTGTCCTGATGTTTCATTGCCCCCAAAACTATTTCCATGTATATATATATATATATATATATATATGTGTGTGTGTGTGTGTGTGTGTGTGTGTGTGTGTGTGTGTGTGTGTGTAAGCTTATCACTATACTCGTTTCGAAAAACCCTCCCAGTATATACGGGGAAGGAAAAAGGATTGAAAAAAAAAAAAAAGAGCTAAGTACGTGAACATCAGTCAAAGTACGTATCCCAAAGAAAAAACCCGAGACGAGTAATCTATACAAAAAAAACGCAAAACGCTCAATACGTAAGCAGAGCAGAAAAAGTAAATAACCAAAAGAGCCAACAAACCTACCAAGGTTTCACCTAACTGGATCTTCAGGGAAGCCAACTTTCCCTGAAGATCCGGTTAGGTGAAACCTTGGTAGGTTTGTTGACTCTTTTGGTTATTTTACCGAACGCCCATACCCCAGAGGTAGAATCACCGACTGACGCCAATTCGGTCGGGTTTCAATCCTGGGTTAAAAAGTAATCGGAGTCTAACCGTACTGATGAGCTGTGATACAGCGAAACAGATCTGTCTGCGGATGACAGTATATATATATATATATATATATATGATCGCGAAGGGGAAATGGCAAAAAGAGAAGATAGACATCTGCCTAGACGCGACCCTATAGTGCTCTATACCCCACGAAGTAAATATAAATTAGAGATGTAACAATAACGAACTAAAAAGAGGTCACCAGCTCCGTTTTGTGTGTGTGTGTGTGTGTGTGTGTGTGTGTGTGTGTGAAGATCATCTCACGTGAAACTCGGTGTAACGGTTTCAAATTGGATTCCCTTTAGAGATTTTTAGTGTTTGTCATTAACAAACCAAGAATGAAAGCAAAAATATTCCAGACCCCTGAACTGAAATCTCTGATCCATTTTTTAGAAACCTTACATTTTATCGCAAAAAGAATTCGAATTAGACGTTCTTCGCCTCCAGTTTGTTGCAGATTACATTTTGAAATTTCAATTCATCTCAAAATTCCTGATTTCTTTTTTCAACCAGGAATATTTCATCAAATACATCGGGTGGAGTTGAATAAAACAAACTCTAACATATGGAATTACACACGCTAAGAATATATTCCACAACCATATATTTCTATTCACTTGCTGTGAGTATTTAAGTCCTTTAAAATGGGGCATGGGGTAAATATTCGATGAAATATTTATCGTACACATAAGGTTCATATTAAAATAATATATATTTAAAAATATACTCTTATTCTTGTTTCTCCCTTTTTGAATTTATTCGGCAAAATGGTCTTTTTTATTTGGTTCGTTAAGGAATTCTTAGAATTGAAATAATTGCATACACTTTTCTGAAAAAAAATTAGACCATGTTCTGATGCAAGATAAATTCTGTAAATATTATTATTAATTTAAAAAAGTTGTTACCATATTTTTGTTGCTTTCTATCGCATCTTGATTTTGAAGTTATAGAATGAAAAGTCATTGCTTACATTTGGACGAATATCATCATCTTAGTTGTTATTATCACATTTCAGCCGTTGCGTTCCTGCCTTTTTTCAAGTACTTATCCAACCAGATACCTTTAATCATTTTAAAACTGAACTCTTTATTTAATCTAAAAGAACAGATCGTTTTCGTTCCTCTATCTAGTAATATCTTGTCGTGTTCGTTTTTTAACTGTTCCATCTTGGCCGGCCAAGTTTCTATTGAATCTTGTTTCTACTACCCGTCACAGAGATTGAACTCACAATAAATATGTCACCAAATTAAAAAAAAAGCAACGCTTTTATTCTACTTTAATAGTACATTATTGTGCCTCGAAAATCATCGCATTTTCCGCATCATCATTTTATGATCGAATAACATGGGTATGCTGGCAACATAAACTGTATCAACATAGAAACTGAAACTGGCGAACCGAGTTCAAATTCCGGTCAAATATGTTGCTTTAACATAATAAGGCTTTAAACTATCACTTCCCCAGGCAAAACAACAATACAAAAGACGCTTGTGGTCAAAATACGAAATATAACGCAATTTTGTCGAGCTTTCCTAAGTTGCCCCAGGTAACAATTTCCAATCCTGTCGTCATACTTTTGGGAAAATAAAAACTAAGAAAAGTTTAAGATTTAAAAACAGTCGCTTACTTTTATTTTTGATCAGAGTATGCAAAACTCAACACTTAATTTATTGCAATTAATTAATTAATAGAGCAAATAATTAATTAATAGAGCAAATAGTGATATCACATGTCAGCCCCCACTCTCTCTCTCTCTCTCTCTCTCTGCAATTGTGACACAGAAATCCGAATGTGCAACGGAATAGAGAAATATACCTTCTAAACGTTAATCAAAGTGTTAAGAGATAGGAATATTTCGTTGAAACAGTGTTGAATTTCAATGTAATATCAATTCTCCTCTATGCCACTGAATGCTGAATAATTTCCTCACAGATGAAGAGTAACCATTAGACAACGAAGATATAGAAGGATACTAAAAATACTATTGACGACACATGTGAGAAACAGGTAAGTTTCAATACAAATGTGAACAAAAAGGACACATATATTCGAATCAGAAAGCAGAAGTTGAATTCCTGGGATATATAATGAGAAAAGTCGGCTTAAAGATAACGCCAACGGAATATATTGAAGAAACCTGGGCTAATAAAGAGCGGGTAACCTACATAATCACGATTGCGTCCCTTGTGACGCCCCAGAGTCATAGAGGCACTACAATGTTGCAGCTGCAGCAGAAGTGGTGCATCTTCGGCAAGAAACCTACTTAATAAGGTGCTATAAATGGGAAGCAAAATAAGGACTAGGAAGTATTGTAAAGAGACAAATATTACTTAGATTTAGAAAAAATAGGAAGTTGTGGAGCATCAAGACCACTCACGTTCTGAAGAGAAAACGTCACAAAAAATGCTTTTTTCGCTTCCAGGATCTTTTTTGATCACTTGCAAGTACACACTGTAGAAAAACACCCACATTCCCTCCATAATTCATCGGTGAGAAATAAGTTCTCGAACATCTTCTTTCCGCAAACTAACGCTTCCAAGTGAATATTTCCCCGATCACTACACTTTTAACCTGTTCAAATATAGCGTTAAACATTATCGTACTCACCTATTCGCATAAAATGTCTCTTTTTCTGGAATTTTACCTCGAGTAGCCCCGGGGCTTATTACTCAGTGTAAAAAAAAAAAAGAAAAAAAAAAGTAAATTGTTTCTTTATATAAAGAATAAAGGAAATGATGAGATGTTTTGAGTAGATTTTATAAAATTTCCCCGAGAAGGTAATAAACTTCAAAACTAGACTTAATGTTTCCATTTTATAATCTATGAAACTTTTCTAGTTCTCGTTTTCTATGTCTACAACAATTGCTATTCTCCTCAGGCTTCTTGGCAACGGAGAGTCTGTAATGTGAGCGATACCGACTTGGCAGACCGGCTGCAGTCTCTCTCTCACCGGCAAGACGTGGCTTCCCTGTGTCTCTTCTATAATTACTTTCACGGCTTCTGCTCCGATGAACTTAGATCACTGGTGCCCCCTAGGTACGAATTTGCACGAGATACTAAATTAGCAACTGGATCCCACTCTTTTACAGTGAAACCGATAAAATGCAACCACAATTTCTACTCCAATAGTTTCTTTTCTCGCACTTCCCGACAGTGGAATTCCCTTCCACATGATTACTTCCCCGACGGCTACAATCTCCAGGAGTTTAAATGTAAGGTCAATAGACACCTCCTAACACACTAACTCGCATCCATTCTTTCAAACACTCTTCCCATCTACCCACCCCAGCCTCGGTATCCTTACCCATCTATCACCCTTCTTCTGTCATTTCCTATATTTTCTATATCTAACCACACTGTCTCTCTTTACCTTTCCCTATGTAGCCCCATGCGCAATAGTGACAGTGGAATGCCTTGCTTGGGGTGAAATAATTTTATATATTAGAGATTTAGCATTTACATTGTTTATATGCAGACTGTTATCTTCATCTTTGTTATTATTATTACAATGTTTCCACCTTCATTGAGTGCTTGCTGATATGGGTAACCTTAGGAAATTTTGAACTGAACTCTTTGTTTAATCTATAAGGTTAAAGTCCAGTTGAATTCCTAACACTCTTTCTATTTACCTTCCCCTATGTAGCCCCAAGCGCAATAGTGGCAGTGGAATGCCTTGCTTGGGGTGAAATGATTAAAAAACAATTATCTCAGGGATACTTCTACCTCTTCGTTTATGCCAGCCTCTCATTAAGAGCGCTGTATACTATGCATTGTCACGTGATTTAATAATTAGCACATAGCGCAGATTTTTTTTAGTTACTGTTTAAAGTAGTGCTTAAAATAAACAACATTTGATATTCATAGTTTTTTTATATAGTGCATCACAGTCGTCGTTTGTGACGTAGTGACTTTCAATCTTCGCTTTTGGCGTAGCGAGTCTCAATATTAAACTTTGACACTATGTCAAAGTTTAATATTGAGACTCAATCTTAAACTTTGACATAGTGACTCTCAATGTTAGACTTTGACGTCGCGACTCTCAGTTTTCGCTTTTGACGTAGTGAGTCTCTGAACTGCCTCACATGAATATCCACATTTTATGAGTTTTTGATATAGTGCTACACAGTGGTAGCTTGCGACGTAGTGACCCTCAGTCTTTGTTTTTGACGCAGTGACTCGCAATATTAAACTTTGACGTAGCGATTCTCAGCCTTAACTGTCAACGTGGCGACTCTCGGTATTAGACTTTAACGTTGTGACTCTCAGCCTTAAGAGAGAGACTCTCTGTCTTAGACTTTTAAGTAATGCTTCAGATGAATATCAACAGCTTATGAGCTATTCATTTCTAATAAATCTATATCTATAAAAGGCAATCTGTGGGTCTGTGTGTGACTGTTCCCTATGCATGCCTACATTTTTTAAGCTACGCCATTCAAACTTTCTAGGGACACATATCTACAGGGAAGCCAGATCGACACATACTTTTTGAGTTAAAGTTCAGCAATTTTTACCTTTCGCACTTTTTGGCCAACGGAGCCGATTGTATAAATCTGCACCGGAAAACATCTAAGATCTAAGATGGTTGCTAGATTACGTGACAGAAATTAAATCACACGGGTCAAACGCGACTAAAAAAAAAAAAAAAAATGAACCTTTATGTTTAATTTTTATTCCAAAATTTTAAAACTTCATTTGGTCAACAATAAAACGTGAAAATTATACCCCGTAATGTTGAAACAAAAGAAATATTTGAAAAGGAAAAGTGTTTTTTTTTCAAACAAAAACAAAATATGTAAAAAAGAAAAAAGGTAAATTTTCATTTTAGGATTCGAAGTTTAATATCCCTTCAAATATTTTCAAAATAGACTTATTTCCGTTCAAATGTATATGCTGAACTCAAATCAGCAATTAGATATTGAAAAAACCGACCTTTGTTGATGTTAACGACCAGAAAAAATCGGACTTCTTTTCGCTCTTTTTATCAGCCATTACCGGCTTAGTGAGTGTTATTCGCTGCTGAACGATTTTAGATGTAGGAAGAAAATTTTGGCTTATTTACTTCCTTTACAAAGAAAAATCCTTGCAAAAATTAGTACGCGATATTTTTTTTTTTTTGTTACTTAATTCCAAAAGAAAGTAATTGACATTGAAACAAGTGAAAAAAATAAGACTTATTTGCGTTTTTGTATATATAAGGGATATTAGCCTTCTGGTCCTAAACCGAAAATTTACCATGTCTACATTTTTAAATATTATTCCAAAATTTCTGAAATTCATGTAGTCATCAAAAAATGTAAATATATTCCTTTGTAATTTTGAAACAAAAACAAACGCAATGTTGTTTATTATGTCTCAAAAAGCATCAACTCACGTTTACGCAAAAGAAAAGAAAATATATTTTTTAATGGAATATTTAAACAACAATTTCTAATATAATTATTTTTTAATATAAAAGTGAGGCGGCGAATACAAGCGCTTGGAAATCGCAACACGCTGCATTAATCATCTAATTAAAAAAACATTCTGACTTTTACTGGCAACGCCGGGCTATGATGCTAGTATTAACTAAAACTATAACTAATTCAGACAAACTCATAAATTTATGCTACCAAAACGTTCATATTTAATCAGTCGCTAATTAGCTCTACTGAGTTGCTACTGAAGTAATCCTTCCTCTCCCAAATCAGCAGGTTCAAAGGGCGATTTCACTCATGCCATAATCTTCAATTGTTGTTTTTTTGATGAAAGCTGTAACATCTATGTTTGAGGTCAAAAACACTGTTATTCTGGTCTGTATGTGTTCAGTACCGGTGTGTGTGTGTGTGTGTGTGTGTGGTCGACTGGGTGTGCCGGCTGGAATGTCTCGGCAAGTGTGGCATCCCAAACATGGCAGCTGCCAAAAGATAGAAATCTCTAATTCGTAGTAAGAAGTGTCTCGAGAATAGACGACTTATTCTGTTAGGGCGTTGCTACTTTTATTAAGGGGCCATTTTTAACACTTCACTCATCAATCTGTGACAGAAATTTCCGCCTAAATAACTTTTTTTTTTCAATTTTATTTTTGTTAAAATAATTAAAAATTTAGAAATATAAAAAGAAATAGCTAGATTTTTAACATAAGCATTTTAGTTTTTAAATACATATATTTGTACACATATTTTACGTTTGTATCGTTCGCAAAAAGTCTGGAATTGTGTTCGTTTTATAACTATTTCCATACATAAATAACCTTTAATGTCAATCAAGAATTACAACATTCAATATTCATCTGTTCCCTTCCTTGTATTTGGTAGTGGTGCAAGCAGGAATAACTAAAAACCCTCTATTATCATAGATCGTAATAGTATAAAGGCATTATCTCTGATATTTTTGTCTTTTATGAGAGTGTTGAAAATTTATCGGCTCGACCCACTTCCGAATTATCATATATGGAAACTGGGCGTCTTCTTTGGACGTTGCGTTTAATAAACTGATTACAGGCACTACCATTTTCGTGAATTCGGTTTTTTACAGGCGGTTTTGCTGTTGTCATGACGTTTCGGTTGTTCTGTCTTTATCAGGTGCTTTTCAATCCTAGTATCCTTCAGGGAATTTCGAACTGAACCATGTATTTAAAAGGAAAAAATGTTGTGCTGTGTGGTGGGTATTATTTATTTAGATGCCTGTATGGAGAGCTAGCCTCTGGAAGAAGATCTACTAAGCGGACACAACTGCGGTATCGTGACATCATAAAAAAAGCTGTGGGTATCAACACGGCGCCATGGGAGAGCGTAGCAGTCAACCGGTTCAAATGAAGAGGAACCCTGACCCAACAACTTAAATTAAGCTTAAATTAAACTGAGCAACTAACACAAGTCGCCAAAGAGAGGCGGGTCCGCAGGAAGCAAAATGACAGCTCCAACAGACCAAAAACAAAACGTAAATGCAGCCTCTGCAACAAAGGGAGTCACAGACGCCGAGGCTTTAGCCAAGCAGACAATTAGGATGCTACCCATGGTCAACCTTGACCGACGGAGGCCTACTAACTACTAACACCTTAAAAAGTAGTAAAAACCTAATGCACGTTTTTACTTCTAGCAGCTGCAATATGTCCGTAAAGACAATATTGTACTTCTCAATAACAACTCCAGACTGCCACATGAAAAATAACACAGGAAAACGAATAGGAATCGATTGTTCTGATCTACATTACTCGCCATATTCAGCTGGCTTATTAAGTTTTTAGATTGCAAAAAACCGCTTTCACTTGGAAATATTTATTTGATATTTCCAGATCGAAAATCTTCACATCAAAACCTTCGAAAGTTTAATCCGAAGATATCGAAGAGCTAATAAGTGGCACTAAATCATTGCAGATAAAATTGGAGCTGTACAAAAGGCACCGCAGTCAGAAATAACCAT
The DNA here is from genome assembly GCA_037127315.1 of Ascarosepion bandense. NCBI lineage: Eukaryota > Metazoa > Mollusca > Cephalopoda > Sepiida > Sepiidae > Ascarosepion > Ascarosepion bandense. The sequence continues at coordinate 174,781 of JBBBDQ010000189.1, forward strand.
TTATTTTTTTCATATCGTTATAAATTAAGAAATCAAGATTATGTATATTTTAAAAAAAACTGGGTTCACTTTGCTATTTAAATATATTGTAAATTGATCCTCGTTATAAAAGCAAAAACATATATCATCTTGCGAAGTGATTTCTTAAAATGTATAAATGAAAAAGGAAATTGAAACCGAAATTTTTTTTTAATGGAGTTCTTTTATGATACTACGAGTGTGCTCCTGCCATTAGAAATGGCGGCAAAATGTTTGAGAGGATTACACAGACACAACGGTCTTCATTATAATAGAGAGAATTATTGCAAAAAATAAAATAAGGCACTGTCAAAAAGCAAACGCGCAGTAAGAGCGTTCATAACTGGTAAAGTTGTTTAATAACTGGTAGTAAAGAGAATGAACTGAGCCGAGGCTGCCTCGCTATTTTCTCTCTAATGAACTGGGCCGATGCTGCCTTACTATTGTCTCTCTCTCCATGAGCGTGACAGGAGAGAAATATAATAAAAAACCGTTGTATATATATATATATATATATATATATATATATATAATGTCATGCTAAGGAGTTTGTATTATTTTCCTATATCTTCATATACGATACTCAATAGTAGGTACATCTATACATATATTGTCATCATTTTAGACGTCACATCGATATAAATATTTCGCCGTTATTTTTTACGGCACAGGTCCACTCATGAGTGAATAAAATGCGATCGTATTTTTTTTTTCGTAGAATAAAAACAAAACCGGAAATTATTCATTATTCAATAATATGTACAAGGTTGCTGTCAAAAGTTCTAGGTGGGAGATTCCCAAACAAGTTTTTTTTGTTAGAATATGTGAAATTCTAAGCTCAGAACTTTTCATCGGCCGTGTGACATCTTTTTTTTTTTTTTTTTTTTTAATCATATCACCCCAAGCAAGGCGGTAACGCCACTGATGTGCAGGGGGCTACGTAAGGGTAAAAAGAATGGAAAAGAGAAAGCCGGAAACCACATATAAGGAACAGTTCATAAACTCGGGGCAAAATGTTAGTATTCGGTGGATTTAAATAACCACAACGAAAAAAAATTAGGATGAGAAAAAATATAATTAAATGCTAAATAGCGTCAAAAAAGAAAAAAAGTAACTTAATGGTAAGTTCTTAGGAAGATATTTTGAAAATTTAAATTGCAGAGAAGGAGAGTGAGAAGAGAGGGGGAGAACAATTAAGAACATAGAAAGAGGAAATATTTGACAAAAGTGACGTAAAAAAAGCTTAAAAAATTCAACTGACTGCGAAAGAATTAGGAAAAAAAAAGATATATACATAGGAACAGATGATAGCTCTTCCCGTTAGGGTGTGTGACCCTAAGCATTCTTCTTCTCTGTGCTTTTTTCTTTCACGACGTAGGCGATCATGGACTTCCACGTCTCCCTATCTCTGGTGGCTCTTAGCACACTTTCTCCTGTAACACCACTCAACCCCATTCGGTCATCCACCTGGTCAGGCCCTTCAAATATGTTATCCGCTGCTTTTCTCTGTCTCTTTTTCCTTCTACATGCCCTGTTAGTATCAGGTTCTCCAAGCTTTCTTTCCTCATTGCATGTCCCAGGAACTTTAGTTGTTCTTTCCGGATGCTCAATATTAATTTCCTTTTTGTTTCCAGACCATAAGCATTAGATGAAGAAAAATAGAAAAGAGAGATTCTTTGGGAAATTTATTTGGGTTTTTAATGTGCTCTTCGGCTTTTTACCTTCTCTACAACGTCAGTGTCGAGGTCTAAACTCACTACAAAGAGAATTTATGTGCGTTACAAAAGCCCAGAAAGCCAATACTGTCTAAAGTTATGGTTTTCTTTATTGGCATTTTAGAAAATTATTGTATTAGAATTATTATTACTAATCAGGGCGTTAACCTTTGAACATCCCGATCTTTTATATACACTACCTACCATAATACAACAGTCTTCTTAGTCACCAGCCCAATTCTCTTGCATAATAAATATTATCCTGACTGTATAATGCTCAAGAACCATTCACAAGTGACCAATCATAATTCTTTAGAATTTTATTGCACTAAGTAACTTTACCATATCTCTTTGTTATTGTTTTAACATCCATATACATAAACGCGTTAAATAGTTTGTTTCTTTATACTTTTTTTGTTTAGTATATTCAAGTCTTTCTTTTTTCATGCATCCCAGAAATTCAAATTGTCTTCTTCTGATTGTAAGTATACATTTCCTTGCCGTACCTATTTTTCTTTAAACTTCCTTTCTTGCTTATACCTGACCGATTTCATAATTTCGTACATATATAAATGAAATGATACGCTGAAGGAAATAAATACATACTGTAACATAGTTACCTCTACTAGGCTGCTCTGATCAACAGTTGAATCATATTGGGGTATTTTGTAGTGCCATGTCGCGCATGGGTGGGTATCCTTGCAAGTCCCTCAGGTGGACAATACTGAGGCCACATTCTGCTGAAGTCTGCGCTAGTTTCCTTCCTACTCATGCTGCATCTGACGACCAACAGATACTACTACCCTAGACCTCTCTTTGCCAAAACATGTTTAATTATGACATTCCGCAAAGTAAGAATTAAAACTAAACCAGCTACAGAAAAATCACCTAAACATGTTAAACATGTTAAACATGTTCTTTCTCGAACATCCGTGGTATCCGTACCAACTTTAGCAGCGTTGTATACTTCCTCCAATTAAACTCACCTGATATCTAAGCTCTCTGTGAAACTAACTTTGACCCTTCTATTCTTTCCTCCGATTTCTATATTCCTAGTTACCTTCCCTTCTTTAGGAAGAACTCTGTTGTCCATATGCATGGAAATGGCGTTTGTGTAAGCAAACATTTCTCTCTATGATAGGATGATTTCTCTTGAATCTTCTGACCATTTCTACATGTGTCTCCGTCTCTTCCCACTAAGCTCAGTTAATTATCTTTTCTTTCACTACCACTCCTCTTTATCTCCTCTATCTCTTTATCTTCTTTCACTGCCACTCCTCTTTATCTTTGACAGCATCTCGAACAATATAGCTAAGGTCATTTCCTCTCATCCGTTTGCTCATATATTCGTGTTAGTAGATTTTAATGCCCACCACTCCAAGCGGTCGAAAAACTCTCACTGATCTTGCTGGTGTCCATAGCATGAATTTTCAATCACTCAGTTCCTTACGGAAGGGGTGGATTTCTCTACGCGTTTCTCCAATAACCATAATGGAAATGACTTTCTGCTAGATCTCTTTTTCACTTCTGATCCTGAATCTTGCCGTATCATGCAGGTTTGCCCTCTGGGAAACTCTGATCCTGCTGTAGTTTTTGTTAATATATCCTTCCACTCCCCACTCTTCCCAGGAACCTTCGACCAGCAGAATATCTTACTGCTACCAAAGAATTGACTGGGTGTCGTTCTGTGATTTCCTGTGTGACGTCCCTTGAGACAAAGTTTTTAGTCTTTCCGTCGAAGATTGTGCTTTCTAGATCAACTTGGGTTAAAGTTGGCATCAATGCAGTTATCCCAGCCAGGAAGTTACGACTTAATTCCCATTCTTTCATCTGGTTCTTTCTTACTTGCTCGGTCGCTATTACCCACAGGAATTATTTATTCAGGCTTTATCGGAGCCACGCGACTGAGCATAATAGGCGCCATTTTACCTCTACTCGTAATGAGTGCAAGAGGATCCTAAATGATGCTAAGTGGGTTTTTTTTAAACATTTCACCCCAAACAAGTCGGTACCGCTACTGATGCGCAGGGAGGTACATAAGAGTAAAAGTTTAGACAGGAGGAGAGTGAAGAGAAAGACGGACCAGTTGCAGGGGGTGTCGGCGAAAAGGCAAGAGAAGGATGGGAACACAGGTGTGAAGACAGTTGCAAAGGTAGAAAGAAAGGACAAGAACAATATACACGGGATGATGTAGAAAGAGCTGGAGTCAAGTGGATAAGAGATGGGCATTGCCATTGCATTTAAATTCTTCGAGGTTGTAGCCGTCAGGAAAACAAGTATACGCCAAGGAGTTTTACAGGCAGGAAGTGGAAGAAAAGAAGCTGCTGGAGTAAAATTATCGGCTGCATTTGGTTGTTGTAACTGCAAAAGGGTGGGACCTTGATGCCAGTGTGGTTTCACGAGTAAATTCTCGTGGAGGGAGTACCAGTGACCCAAGTTCGTCGGAGCAGAAGCCATGAAAATATTTGTAGAAGAGACAGATGGAAGCCACATCCCTCCAGTGAGAAAGTGGCTGGAGTGGAACAGCCAAGTCGGTACCTATCACATTACTGATTCTCCTTTGGGGCATGTCGAGAAACCTGAGATGAACAGCAGGGCCGCCTGACACGATATGACAACAGTATTCTATGCACGGTCGGATGTTTGATTTGTATATGTGCATGATGGATACAGGCGAAAAAAATCTTCCTGGCTTGACACAGTGACCCAAACTTAATAGCAGTGGATTTAGCTATTGACTCAATTTAATGATTCCACATGAGGTCAGAAGATAGAGAAATGCCGAGAAGGCGCAGTATATTGCTTTCAGGGAGACTCACTTGGTCCATGCTTATGGGGGGTGCAGTAGATATTGCTTGTGATGGATGACAGATAGCAGTTTCGTTTTAGAAGCACTGAAATTTACAAACCACTGAGTGGAGGTCCTTCTCAAAATCAGTAGCAATTTTATGTTTGTCCGCCTCGCGAGATTTCTTACTGATGCTGGAGTAAATGGTGGTGTCATCTACGTAGATGCCTACTTGGGATTTGATCACGTCTGGGAGATCATATTTGAAGATTAGAAAGAGCATCGGGCCTAGCATAGAGTTCTGGGAGACACCAGCGTTCGTTTGGTAGGTTGTGGATTCAAGACGACATTCATTATGCGGTTAGATAGGAAAGATTAGATCAGATCAAGCAAGCGTCCAGTTATAACCCTGTACCTTGCGCAGAAGTCCAGCAGAAATCCAGCGTGCCAAACCCTATGAGAAGCCTTGGAGATATCCAGGGCAACAGCTCAACCCTCGCCGGATTTATCGAGGGCCTGGTTTATGTACTCCTTGATGGTCGTTAGCATATCGGCAGTAGACCTGGCAAAGCGGAATCCCTACTGTCTGTCTGAGAATAATTTATGGGCAGTAAGTTGTTGAAATATTTCAGCATTGATAATAGCTTCAAACACTTTTTCGAAAATTGTTAGGTGGCTGATAGGGCGATAATTGGATGGCTTCGAGGGTTCCCCTGTGTTTTTAAATATAGGAAGCACAGAGGATGATTTCCAGAAGGCAGAAAAACAGGAAGCAGAAAGGCTGTATTCACAGAGTTTAGAGAAAACAGAGAAGAGTTGAGGGACATTTTTTCAGGACAATAACCGGGATTCCATCACCTCCGCTCGCCTCATAGGGGTCGAGTTTTGATACTATCATAGATAACAGAGACGGGGTTATGTAAACATGTTTTAGTTGAGCCTCAGTTCTAAGAGGGAAGTTGAGTGCGGGTACTCCAGACGAGTGAAATGTAGAGTTTGATGAGAAAATGCGAGTAAAGCACTCGGTCCATAGATATTTATTGAGCCGCCAATAGGTTTTGGAGCAGAACTTGCGCGCAGCTATGGGCTGCCTCATTCTCTCATCAAGCAACAGCTTGGCGTTATTCAGGATCCTCTTACACTCATTACGAGCAAATAGGCGCCTATTGTGGTCAGACGCATAGCTCCGAAATAAACTAAAGTAGTGGTTCCTGTAAGCAATGGCAGCTGAACAGACAGGAGAGAACCAGGGGGAGGAATGAGGTTTGAGACGGAACTTCCTGATCGGTATGAAGGCATCCTTTCATCCAGAGGAAGACCTCAGAGGCGGAGAGCTCAACTGGGAGACTGAAAACTTTTCCCCAATGGACCTCGCGTAGGAAATTGCGAAACGCATCCTATTTTGCTCTTTGGTAGCAGTAGGAGATCATGTTGGTAGGGGGAACCTGTGGGGAGTGAGAGTGGTGAGATACATTAAGAGAAATAACAGCATGATCGAAGATACCAAAAAGGCAAAGCTGCGAGACTTGGCAGGAGTCAGATTCAGATATAAAGAAGAAATCTAGTAAAGAAGCGTGTTCTGAAGGGATACTGGGAAAGCGCGTGGGGAAATTTACTACTTACGTCAGAGATTGAGAAATAGCAAAGTCCATGGTGTGAATGCCAGCTGAATAAATCACAGAGTCTTTTAGGCACTTAGCATGATGGGCGTTAAGATCTCAGAGCACAAATATGTTCGCGAATGAGAGGGAGGAAATAGCCTTATATATATTGTCAGAGATGTTTTCTAACAGGGAGTAGTCGGGAGAGGAGAGGGAACAGGACAGAAAGAAAAGATAACCAATTTGGGAAGTGACAGACGGTGACAAATGTATGTATATGCATTTGGACAGTGGAGCCCTTCCTTAAGAAAGGAAGGTAGCCAGGGACCGAGAAGTCAGAGAAGATAATTGAGGGGTTGAAATTAGTCTCACAGAGCGCTAAGAATTTAGAGGACTTTTTGTGGAGGAAAGATTCAACGCTACAGAAGTTAGTAAGAATACCCCGGATGTTAGTGAAAGAAAGGTGATTTTACTTTGCCTGGATTAGCTGTTTTTGCTGAGATATGGTTGTTCATATTTGTTGTTGGTAAGGAGAGACCTCGAGTAGAGGAGACAGACGGCCATTAACTGCGACATGCGCTGGAAGGAAACTGGCCCGGGATGCAGCAAAGTGTGTCCTCGTGATTGCCCACCGGGACATCTATCCATGCGCGACATGGCACTGCAAGAACCCCGATAATATGCAACTGTTAATCAGAGCAGCCACTCTTGACGCTACGCAAGATTTAGGTCTCCTAACTCCCAGTCGGAAGCAGCAACCAGAAAACTGCCAACCCAGTACCTTCACAAAAAAGAGACGTTGCCTCCGACCACGCAGGTCGCAGGAAAATCGCAGACGCACCAATACTGAGATCTGAGGAGAGGAAGAGACCCAGAAACCACTTCCTAAACAGGGAACAAGGGATAAGCCCCTTTGCCTGTTCAATAGAGTTATACGGAGTGAGAAGCGGGTGATATTAGGGACTATCTACTCTAATTTAAAAAATGAATAAGGTAAAGAATTACTAAGTTTTTAACTTCGTCATAAAGTCTAAATGCCATAGAAATTTCTAATAAGTTAAAAGAAAAAACCATGTGACGGCACATATTCAATTAAGCATATCAGAGACATGAAAATAAAGAAACTAAATATATACATAAAGAAATGCAAAAATACATGAAAACTTATGGAATTATCCATAGATACATGACAATGACTTACTTTTAAAGAATTTAAGCCTAAGTGAAATCTAGCGCCAGTACACTCTGGACACGGGCGAAAAGGTGACGTTTTTGAGATGGGGAGAGAAAAATGAAACCCCCAGCCCACAAACGGAAAGTTAGTGATGTAACCCTCTCAGATTTTTTTCTTTTTGGCAGAAATTATAATCGAACAAGCAGGGCTGGAGACTGCTAACTACCCTATATGTGACCCGTGGGTAGAGTAAGAAATTAAGTCTGTCCAACTGCACAGAAATTTCTAACAAGTTAAAAGAAAAACATATGAAGGCATACGTTAAATTAAGCATAACAGACATGAAAGTAAGTGAACTAAATATATACATAAAGAAATGCAAAATACATGAAAATGACTTACATTTAGAGAATTATGCATAGATACATAGAAAGAATGAAGCAGCGTATAGCATTCCGCAAGTTCGGCTCCAAAAACTACTGGTGGCTTTGTAAAAACAACGGCAAGCACTCAATTTCCCATTTAATCAATAAATTTGATGTTCTGACATCCTTAGCGGACAAGGCCGAATGCTTTGCTCGCAGATTTTCCATCAATTCAACAAATGACTCGTCTGAGGTATCCGCACCTGATTTCTCGTCTAGAACTGGGGCAGAGCTGAGTGGCGTTCACATTACCCTCTTGCTGGTCTCTAACATAATTTCAAAATTTGACCCCCATAAGGTGAGCGGAGGTGACGGAATACCAATCATTGTCCTGAAGAAATATGCCCCTGAACTCTCATCTGCCCTTTCCAAATTCTACAACTACTTGCTCTCTGTTTCCTCCCTGCTAAATGTCCTCTTCTGTGGTTCCTGTCTTGAAGAAAACTGTAGAATCCTCAAACCACATTATTGCCTATCAGGCTCATACCAATTTTCGGCCAAGTGTTTGAAGCTATTATCAATGTTGAAGTGGTACACAGGGCACGGCCTCTTCTCCAACAAACAATATGGTTTCCGCATCACCAGGATAACTGCTGATATGCTAACGACCACTACAGAATATATATATATATATATCAGGCTCCACGATAAAAACGGCGAAGAGAGAGCTGTTGTCCTAGATATCTCCAAAGCATTTGACAGAGTCTCGCATGCTTCCAAAACAAAGCTGCCATTCCTTTAACCACCATAGAGAATCGCTCCTACCCCCACCATCAGAATGGATTAGGCTAAAAGTAAAACACTGTACCGCCTCGGCCTAACTTCATCAGACGACCTCAAGTGGAATGACGATATTGAACCCATAGCTAAAGCTGCTGCTAGGAAGTTCGGTTCACTGTGTAGAGCCAGAAGGTTTTTCCCATCTGACTATCTACCATTCGCCTGTGCATTAAATACTGCTGTCACATCTGGTCGGGTGCCCCTGCTATTCATTTGGGGCTTCTTGACAATATCCAACGGAGAATCTGCATTGTAATTGACCCCGACCTGGCATCTCAACTCCAGTTACGTTCGCACAGACGTTATGTTGCTTTCATCTGTCTCTTTTATAAATACTTTCACGGCTTCTGCTCTGATGAGCTTAGATCACTGTGGCCCCTTTTACATGAATTTACCCGTATTAATAGACTAGCGATTAAGTCCCACCCATTTACCGTAAAACCGATCAAATGTAACCGCAATTTCTACTCCATCAGCTTCTCTTTTACCAATCCCCTCCTGTGGAATTCTCTCGCGTATACTTGCTTCTCTGACAGCTACAATCTCCAAGAATTTAAATGCAAGGTCAGTTGCCATCTCTTATCTCTTGACATGTGCGTTGTGGTACAGTGGAACGAGAAAGCAGGGAGCCGAGTTCGAATTCCAGTTGAATCCATTGTATTCACTTCCGCGCAAATACCCTTGGGAAAGGTATTAATCCGTCTATTCCTTCCAGTTATTGGTTAAATAACAGGACAGATTGGGTTCTATAGCCTTGGTCGACAACCAGTCTACCGCAGAAAACAATGGCAACCTACTGCGGGATAATCTTCTGCCCAGTCAGTCATGTCTCTTTCGAGACATGATCGCCCAAGCGTGTATCACGTATGGCACTTAACTGACTGACTATCTCTTCCACTCGCACCCTTTCCCTGACACCCCTTGTATCATGTTTTCCCTTTCCACTCTACCCTCATACAACTCTCTTCACATTAGTTTTCTCATTCTTCTCTTATCTATTCTCTGACACCCCCTGTAACTTGTTCCTCTTTCTCGCCACTCTCCTCTTATGTAACCCCCTGCACACCAGTGACATTACTGCCTTGCTTTGGGGGAAATGATTATATAAAAAAATCATTGTTGAAATTTGACGACAAAGCAACAATGCAATTATCGAGTGTTCGGGAATTATTTCTGCCCATCTGTTTTCAATATTCTTCGAAATAGAAATCTCTATATAAACTGAATGTCATGGGGGTGGTAAGTTTGCTCATACACCACTTTTTGTTTCATATTTGCTTTCTTCGGTCACTTAAGTTTTTTGTGCATACTTCAATAGAGTTAATTACATTAATAAGAATATGGAAGTAGATAAGCAGATTATTGAGAGAGAGAGACAGATGTTGTAAACAAAGAATAGGATACTAGACTGTTATGTGATATCTGTCCTTCTATATGGCAGCGAATGCTGGACGAGAGACTTGAACCACAGAAATTTTGTTCTACAGAAGAATGCTCTGAATACAATAGACCGAAAATGTGAGCAATGACAAGGCGCTGAAGAGGATGCAAACAAAAAGTAAACTGATACTTAGCATCAGGAAGAAAGAGCTGAGGTTTTTGGGACACGATGTGCGTTGTGGTGCATTGGATATCGGCTCGGAAAGAGAAAGCGGGGAGCCGAGTTCGAATTCCAGTTGAATCCATTGTATTCACTTACGCGCAAATACCCTTGGGAAAGTTATTAATCCGTCTATTCCTTCCAGTTATGGGTTAAATAACAGGACAGATTGGGTTCTATAGCCTTGGTCGGCAACCAGTCTACCGCAGAAAGCAATGGCAACCTACTGCGGGATAATCTTCTGCCCAGTCAGTCATATCTCTTTCGAGACATGATCGCCCAAGCGTGTATCACGTATGGCACTTAACTAACTGACTGAATGAGGAAAGAGAGTTTGGAGAATCTGATAGTCACAGAATGGATAAAGGGAAAAAGAGAGAGGGGAAGGCAGGGCGTATTTGATGCGCTTAAGCAAGTGAATGGCAGAGCGGGGTCTGGGTGAGATACCAAGAGGGTAAAAGCGACAAGGGATAGGAGCGAATGGCAGTCCGTGATTGCCTACGTTCTGAAGGGGTACAGCATATAATGAAGAAGACAGGTTCACCTATCGTCCGGATCATATCCTCCGTGCTGTTTGGAACAGAATTAAAGGTTTATCCCTATTTAAAATTGAAATTCAGGTTACTTCTAAAGTCCACTAGCCATATACACTTAACGCTTGTATTTTCTTAATAAAACTCCATGCCGTAATCAACTACCTTGAGTGGCTCATGGACGTTGTATTGTGTGAACATTAGTAAAAAAAAAAAAAAAAAGCATCACTCAAATCAAATAGTCAAACTTCTGTATTTGACTATTTTCGAAGTCCCCAATTTGCAACTCACAAATTTAGCTGTATTTATCAACATTTTGCAGGTTATTTAAAGTCAGGAAATTTTCTTTTAAATTGTAAGAATTGTGTGTGTGTGTGTGTGTGTGTGTTATCTATAGACTCCGAAACGGTTTAACCGATTTTCTTGAAAATTTACACAGTTGTACTATAAGCGTCTGCGAGTGTTCTTAGCTAGGTTTTGTGCCGAGGTACCCCAGATAAATATCGAAAATCGATAATCGAAAAAATCGGGTTATAGAAGGAGTGGTTCAATTTTAATCAAATTTGATACACTCATAGACAAAGACATAAGAAACGATATTCAGAAGTTTCAAGTTTGCAGTTCTTACAATAGTGCAGAAAATCGATAATATATATATATATATAAGGCAAGATGTTTATGTGTGTGTCTGTTTATCTGCCTGTACATGTGTATTTTTTCAGCCCTTTTATTTTAGTTTTTGCTTCGGTTTGGCTCTAAGTAGTTATAATTGTTGTTCTTAGTCTCAGTCTTATTTGATATCGATACCAGAAAATCAAAATTTGACTTACATTCATTCATTTTTCTTTCAATCTACGGTTTCGCTTTAACTGGAAACAACTATTGCTTTTTTGTCTTTCGTGCCAACGTCTAAAGAGTCTGAGCTCCATGACCATGGATTAGTTTTAAAGTTTTCATTACACCCGAGCAACACCGGGCTATACTGCTAGTCGGACATAAAAGATTGCTTATTCGGGAAATATAACCAAGTAAATGAAAAAAATCAAATTTTGTTGATTTTTTGACGGTACAGATAAACTAGGCTGCTATAATATTTTACTTAGTTTAATGTATGACCTGTCATTTGCATTCGCGAACAAAATGTGAATTGCCTTCAAAGATTAGGTTTCGCCATCTTTACAAACAAGTCTTTCGAAGACCTTTTTTTGTTCGCAATTACAATGATACAAAACTGTCTGGTCATTTCACACAAAAAGCTTTTGTGCTTCATTTTAGCGTTAAACATATAATTTTCTTTTGCTTACCTAGTCACGTTTTTATACTTTTATTTTTTAAATATATCCAATTTTTAGAATTTTAACAGTAAATATGAGAAAACCATGAATGAAGTATACAAGATAGTCATTTTTTTATTTCAGCTGGAAGCTTGGTGACTCTTTACGGTGGATAGTATCATAGGTTTATTATAAAAGTCAATTATGATTTTATTTTTTCATTGAATATTTCAGTTTGTAAGTGTTTGAAATCGAGGCTACTCTCAGCTGTTGTCGTCTGCTTTTATTCTAACCTTTATTTTACATTTTTATGAGTGCAAGATTGGTGCTTTACGACCACTATGTTGGCTAGTAGCAAATAGACTATTTGACACAATTTTTAAATGACCATGTCCTTTGAAGTAACAGTGTGTTAACGAAAGTCACCAACAGCTCACTCGAAATATAAAAGGAATTAAGTTTATTTATCTTAAACTCTTCAGTTTACTGACCAAAATAAATGAATGAATAAATAAAAAATAAAAATTCAAAGAAAAAAATGTGAAAATTAGTTATGGAAATGTTTCATCGAGAGAAAAATTTAAGTTGTTTGGAAAAGAAAATCATGGCAGATTTTAGAATAAACCTTTAAATACTCATTCTTAATGATTAAGGTGTCCTCTTTTTTAATTTTATACCAATATGTTTCAGAATTAAACTTAAAATTATACTCAAATCTGACAAATCACTTTTTCAATCACCTTGATAGTTTTGAAAGCCAAAAAACATTTGTTGCAAGATACAGAAAATGAATTCGAACATTTTTGATGTTCAAACGTTTCGTGTTTTATTATAAAGGCAAAATAACATTGTACCTCAATAGCAAAAATTTATGTATAGTAACTGATGTTTAAAGTTACTCTTTTAGCCTATTTAAACAGTGCATAAATTCATTAATTCAAAAATAAAAGTTGAATCTAATTGGACATTATTTTCCGAACAATCTAATAATATTTTCATAGAGATGATATTAATACTTGTTTGAAGAGAAGTCAACGAGAAGTCGCTCCAAAATATTGCATTGTTATCTCGTAAGTGTAGAGAACGAATTAGAATTAAATGAAAGTGAGTTTGGATAATACAGAATTGTTGAGGAAATTTAAATGGGGGAAAAGAAACAAGATGAAACACTTGACTAAGGGTTAGTGAAACTGTATGAAAAAATTAAAAAGATGTGTCCGTGATAGAATTTTCGTATCACCATGCGAGAAAGAAGTACGGGAATCATTTTTTTATTTCCCCGAAATAAATGCTATTTCTCATTGCTCCATACTACTGATAAAAAATCAACAACTATTGCGATTTCTTGTCGTCTTTCCGTGACAAAACTATCAAGGTAATCAGATCATACGAGAGGATCTTACACAAAATAAATAGTCAGAACTTGTCTATATTATTCAATGAAACCTGTACTAATGAAAAAATACTGCCAAAATACACACAATATATATATATATATATATATATATATATATATATACACATATATATATATATATATAACATCGGATAATATCGATATTAATATATATATATAACGTAGGATAATATCTATATTAATATAAATACATATATATAACGTAGGATAATATCTTTATTAATATAAATATATATATATAACGTAGGAAAATATCTATATTAATATATCTATATATATATATATATATATATATATATATATATATCTAAAGAGTGTGGACGTCATTTAATTTAACCCGAGGAACCTTTCGGCCAACACTTGTCAAGGGTTACGTTGGCAAAATTTTCATAAATAGGTAAAGAAGAGGACACAACAAAATGGAATATTTGCAATACTGGGAGATGATGGAATTCGCTTAAAAATAAATTTATTAAGAAAAGTATTAAAAAGTGAGGGGGGTGTAAACATATAAATCCCACAAGAGTGAAATAAAAAAGAAAAAGGTTACACTCACAGACTCGCCAGTAATTGCAAAGAGCGTAAGAACTGCTCTTTCTGCCTGCACAGGCTCGGCTGTTGGATTTTTAGGCAAATGGCCTCCAAAACACGTAAATGATATGCCGAACGAGCACTGTGCAAGACAGAAAACCAACTGTCCTCATAGGAGGAGGCACAAGCCGGATTGTCCAACAGGTGTTGGCCGATTGCTGAATCCAGCACGGCCTGAGTCGTCCTTATATTGCTATTGGAATTGCCCAAACGTAAATTCGCGGGGACATGCTGCGCAACCCGTGTCTCCAATCTCAGATTGGTTCGTCCTATGTATGCTGCATCGCAACAGCATTTAAATTTATACACAACAGAATTTTTACGAAAATAGGACAACCGATCCTTAACAAAAGATGGAAACACAGGCCTTGTTTTATAAACAACACGCAATTTTACTGAAAAATAACCCGACGAAATACTAGCCGAAACTTTATCAGTAACAGCAAGACATTGTCTACCAAGCCAAGGTAATTTGAGATACAAAGGACAGAGACTTGGCCCTTCAACTTTAGGTTCTTTAAACCATTTAATTTTACGGGCAATAACCCGTCTCACAAAATTAATAGGGTACCCGTTCCCCTCAAAAATATCATGCAGGCGTGTTAATTCGCTGGCCAAGCATTCAGGAGAACAAATATTCAGGGCACGGTGAACCAAAGTTTCTATTAGGCCAATTTTACGGGACTTAGGGACGAAAGAGTTCCAATTCGTATATAGACCTGTAAAGGTCGGTTTACGAAACACAGATGTTACGAAAACCTCATCCCTACGCTGAACAAAGACATCTAAAAATGGAAGACCTCCGTCATTCTCCATCTCCATAGTGAACTGAAGAGAAGGATGTAGGGAATTTAGCTGAACTAAAAACTGATCAGCTTCAGATGTGCTGTTAAATATTGAAAAGGTATCATCAACATAACGTCCATAAACTAAAGGTTCATTGACCTTCTCAAAAAGCACACGTTCGTAATATCCCACGAAGATGTTAGACAGGAAAGGACCCAAAGGACTCCCCATAGCGACACCGTCCGTCTGTGCATACATAATCCCATTGAAACTGAACTCGACTCCTTCAGTAGCCAACCGCATACACTCCAAGAAAATTTCCTCGGGAATAATCGCAGGGCCAAAATTACCTCGATACAACATGTCAGCACAAATGTTTATACTCTCTGATAACGGGACGTTAGTGTATAAACTGACAATGTCAAAAGAAACCATACACTTTTCTTTCGAAGAAAACTCCAAATTTCTAACCAATTTGGAAAAACTAAAGGCGTCAGGGACACTATAAGTAGACAAAGCAACAGACAGCGGTTGGATAATCTCGGCCAACCACTTGGCCAGCTCATGCTGAATAGACCCTACCATAGAAAGTATGGGTCTGAGGGGAACTCCTCAGATATATATATATATATATATATAACGTAGGATAATATCTATATTAATATATATATATATATATATATATATATATATATATATATAACGTAGGATAATAGCTATATTAATATATATATATAACGTAGGATAACATCTATATTAATATATATATATATATAACGTAGGATAATAGCTATATTAATATAACGTAAGATAATAGCTATATATATATATATATATATATATATATATATATATATATATAACGTAAGATAATATCTATATTAATATATATATATATATATAATGTAGGAAAATATTTATATTAATATATATATATATATAATGTAGGAAATATCTATATTAATATATATATAACGTAGGATAATATAGATATTATCCTACGTTATCTTATATATATATATATATATATATATATATATATATAACGTAGGATAATATCTATATATATATCTATATATATATATCTATATATATACATATATGTATATATAGATATATGTATATATAGATATATCTATATATACATATATCTATATATACATATATCTATATATATATATCTATATATATATATCTATATATACATATATATATTATATATATATATATATCTATATATACATATATCTATATATATATCTATATATACATATATCTATATATATATATATATCTATATATATACATATCTATATATATATATATATATATATATATATATATATATATTAATTCAGATACTTCAATCCAAGGGAAAAAAGCAGGAAGGTAAATTCCAAAAAACTCGATCCTAATTACTATTAAAAATTTATTTTAATATTAAAAAATGATATAGGAAGAGAGCTCCATGTAATAAAATATTACAGAGCAAATATATATTAAAAAAGAATTAATTCAAAGATGTTGAATGACCATTTCGATATGAAGATCCCCACGGGGGACGACACATCACCTCAGCAACAGAAAAATCCTTTCAGAAAACGGAGAAAAATTAGTCTACTTTTCCTTTTTAAATAGATTGCAAAGAAATTAAAAAATAAATAATAAGATAAAATAAAATAAAAATAAAAATAAAGGGAAAGAAAAAGAAAAAAAAAAGAAAACGCAAAAGAAAAAAATAGAATAAAATCAAATAAATAAGAAAAGAAAAAATTGACATCGTCTGGGTTCGCAAAAAAAAAAAAAGGGGAGAATGTAACTAAAAATTAACAGACAGCCGTGTTAAATCGACGTAAGTTTAAGCAACACGGAAAAAGGTGGTAAGAGAGATAAAAGAAGGAAGGGAGGGAAAAAGAAAGAAACGAAAGAAAAATTTTTTGTAAATATTACAGACGCTGGACAAATTCAAAAACCTAATTTCCCCAAAACGTTGAAGTATTAGAAAAAGGCCTTTACTTAAAGAGGCAGAATTATTAATAAAAGGGAATAAAAAGATATAGGATTTAAAATAAAATTATTTTTAACAAAATTAGGTCATTTGAAATTAAACTAAATAAAGACAACACTAGGTAAAAAAAATAAAATTAATTACAATTATACATACCTATAGAAGTACACACATACATACATATATATACACACACAATTCTACGAATAAGAATACATATATACATACACATACATTCAATTTATTACACACTTATATACATATACATGCGCATACACACATATATATGTGTGTACACACCTATATACAAAAAATTCATATACACATAATATACATGTGTACACATACATGCACACATATACACACACACACACACGTACATATATATATATATATATATATATATATATATATATACATATTCCATATGCACTCACACACATTTATATTAATGAATATTATGAAAAGGAGCATTTAAATAGCTAAAAAAATTTTTTCAAAATTACATATAGCCCACATACATAAATACATATATACATATATATACAAATATGCACATCCATACACAAACATACACATATACATAAAAAAAAAATTAAAATTAAAATTAAAAAAAAACTTTTATAAAAATTAAAAAAATTATAGAAAAATTTAGAATTTAAAAATTAAAAATTAGAAGTTAAATTTTAAAATCCGCCCTATGGCGGCACTTGTTTATAAATTCCCTCCTAAGGTTCAAAAGTAAGTCCTGATGAGGATACTTCAAAATCAGAATCTTCTCCAATAAACACAGACGACACCTATCACGAAAACTTTTAGGAGTACAAGCTGAGCCTATTAATTTCCAGCTGATTATAGGGTCCTGCCTTTCCTCCTTCATTTCCCAGAACCTATATATATATATATATATATAAGAAAATTTAAGACACGCGTTATTTCAACGTAATTCGGAAGATACTTCCGAATTACCATGAAATAACGCGTCTGTCTTAATTTTTCTTATATTTGCTCTATATGTATTTATATGCATATATGTTTAGAGTTCTCGTAGAGAGTTATCCTACCATTATATGTAAAGGATACTCCTTTGGATTCTTCTATGTCCACAAGGCATGTTAATATATATATATATATATATATATATATATATATATATATATATATATATAACCCAGGATAATATCTATCTTAACATGTATATAACGTGGGATAATATCTATATAGATATAACGTAGGATAATATCTATATTAATATATATTTCTTATTTTAACTGTTAGATTAAAAGAAAACAGATTAGACTGAATCCCCCATGTCATTAATCACCATTCATCGGCTTCAAATCAATCGTTTCATTCGTATTAAAATTTACCATATAATGTTCGATTGTTTTTAACATATTTCGGAGCAAATTTCAAGTATGACAAAAAGGCAACAGAGATTGCAACGCAAGCATTGAATTTGGGAGAATTATTACCGCTCTCAGTGCACGAGCCATGAATTTAGAATCCGAATAGTCATAGAAATTATTACAGTAATTCAATATAAAACTCTTTATCGATGTTCTATTTGCATTTTAAGGGACAACTCAATGGAAGAATATAACAAGTTTTGTAGAATTTAAGCTCACTACAGAAATCAATAAGTAAACGACAACTTGAGATTAACTAAGAGATAATGTTGTTTTGGAAGATCCTTAGTAATAAATGTCTGATGTCTGGAGAAGAGAATTAGCTCTTCTAACTTTTTTATCCTGCAAGGATATGTACCTAAGATGGTGGCCGATGAAAAGAGCTCTGGTCGATCCACAAAACCAGAATTCTAATATTTGGTAAATGATTTGGGGAAAGAAATCAAACAAAGAACTTTTCAGTATTTCATTTTGTAAAGCTAAGCGTTTACTACAAGTATTTAAATAAAATTTAAAAAGTTTTAAAGACTGTGAGTTGCAGTAGAACCTTTTTTTCACAAAAAGCAGCATGGAAATTACCCTACATCAAATTTCGCATTTTAGCGGAAAACGGCGTTGCTTCAAAATTAGTTAGACAAGTACAGCTCGCTTGAGATCCAATAATCTAAAATAAAGACGTATTAAATTCACTGTACCATATATTCTAAGGCTCAAATGTTAGCACCCAGTTAGAATTTTAAAGAAAAATATTTCTTTGTAGTCTATCATTTTCTAAGGCGGTTATACTAAGTTACCTCTGAATATTCTTCAAAACTTTTTATGTAAAAATCTAGTGAAAGACGAATTTAAAAACACAAAACAAGAATTTCATTCTCACTACTATAAATTAGAAATGAACGTGTAGGTCTTCTTACTATGGAGAAAGGAAATCAATTAATAAACTAGTGACCTTTACGTTAGAAGCGGGGATTAAAACGGAATTTTTAAAAAATTGTCGACTATTGTAAGTAATTTTCCCACAGATTTCATTTGGACTGAATTGTAACGGTATTACTTATGACAAGTTTTTTATTTTGAACGTGAACTCCCTAAAGTTTAAAAAATGAAAAAAACGAACTGGGTTATAACTTTTAATCAAATTTATGAATGATATTAACGCCCCATCTATGAGCATAATTTACTTTTTAGAGTGAATATGCAATATCGTGGTTTTCAGAACTAAGCTCTCACGCCAGCAAGGTAGCAACATGTATAACAAAGTGTTGGTTTATAAGAAACTTTAAAAAAAAACTTTTCATACCAAAACAAAATACAGTTCCTATTTTGATTGTCAGAAATAGGCCTGAAAATAAACATTTTTTTTATAAACTACTCTTGAAAAATATCTCGCTTAAGCAATTATTGTTGGATGACATAGTGTAAGATATTATAAATAATGTATGACGATGTCGTTAGCTTTCAAATCGAAAAAAAATCTATTCACAAAATAAACTAAAGGATTTCTCCTCCAGAAGCAAGTTCAGAATTCCTATACTTATAGGTAACTAGCAGTATGGCCCGGCGTTGCTCGGGTATAATGAAAGCTTTAAAACTAATCCATGGTCCTGGAGCTCAGACTCTTTGGACGTTGGCACGAAAGACAAAAATGCAATAGTTGTTTCCAGTTAAAGCGAAACCGTAGACTGAAAGAAAAATGAATGGATGTAAGTCAAACTTTGATTTCCTGGTATCAATATCAAATAAGGTTTTTTCGTCGTAAACTGAATTTTGAAGGCTAAATAAGTCCTCTGAGTAAATCGTATCATGGCTGAGACTAAGAACTACAATTATACCTACTTAGAGTCAAACCCGAAGCAAAAACTAAAATAAAAGGGCTGAAAAATACAGACATACAGGCAGATAAACAGACACACACACAAGCATCTTGCTTTATATATATATATATATATGTATATATATATATATATATATATATATATTATCGATTTTCTGCACTATTGTAAGAACTACAACCTTGAAACTTCTGAATACCGTTTCTTATGTCTTTATATATGAGTGTATCAAATTGAATTAAAATCGGACCACTCCTTCTATAACCCGAATTTTTCGATTATCGATTTTTGATATTTATCTGGGGTACCTCGACACAAAACCTAGCTAAGAACACTCGCAGATGCTTATAATACAACTGTGTAAATTTTCAAGAAAATCGGTTCAGCTGTTTCGGAGTCTATAGCTAACGGACACACAGAGATAAAGTTCCATTTATAAATAAGTTTAGATTTTCATCCATGTTTTTTAAAGAAAATTATAATTATTATAAGTATTAAAAATCGAAAATAGGAAAATATTCATTACAAATCTTTCTTGAAATATTCAAGGATTGTGGATTTTTTACAGCTTAATACTGTGCTATTTTGAAAGTAAAAAAATATTTAGGATTATAAAAACATTCCTTTTTTACTAGTTAATATTGCATGAACATTTTGGTTTTAATAACAATGAATTTTCTAGGTACAAGTCCTACTATTTAGCCAGAATCTTAGTGGAGGAAATGGATTCATATCTTTCTCCAAGGAAAGTAGATGTAACGAACCAGACTCGAATTCGAACATGGCTCTCCGATTTCTCTTCTCGAAGCCGAAACGAATACACCACCCACACAGAAATATTCAAGGATTCATACATTTAAGGATTCTTCATATTGTTGGGTATTTCCTAGTTCTAATAGCGCCTCTCGAAATTTTTCAAAAGTAACTGATATTTACTTTTAAATATAATTTGCTTATATTATTGTTACTATTTTATAGCAACGGTCAGGTGTTTTTTTTTTTAATATTCTACGAACTTAAATTATTCAACACGGACCGCAAATAAATGATTAGCATTTTTCATTTCAGATTAGCAGAATACAAAACAACCCACAATAACAGACAACAATAAAATGAAAAAGTACATTAGTGAAGATAAAAATGACTAAAAATATTTCAGCTAAGAAATTCCAATAATTTAATTATATTTGTTACTTATCGCACATGACAACTACTTCTTCGGTGTGATGTGTTGCTTCTGGACATGGGAAATGATGGCTCTGTGCAGTTTTCCTAACGTGAGTATCAAATTTTCTAAAATCTGTTCCCTAGAAATTTAAGCAGTCTCTGATGTTAAGTAAAGTGTCCTTTTTTTCGATTTTTTCTAAAACATCGACCTTTTAAATGTTCAGTTGATGGAATTATTATATGTGATGACATTGTCCAATATTCACTGCCATAAACGAGGACCATAAATTTTCTAAGCACCGCTTAGATGCGGCACAAAGCCGAAATCATGGGGCACCCAGTGAGTTATTGAACTCCCTACTCAGTTGTAACAGGTTCTAGCGAGATGAGCTTGCTAACCATTACATCACGTCAAGGTTCCCTCATACACAAAGACCGACATTGAATAACAATTCATTTTCTTTGTTTCTAACGAGATTTTCTTGTTGTTTGATAGTTTCCTTAGCTTTTAGAAAGCATATTTATTTTCATCTTAAAGGATTAGTTTCCGTAGCCAAATTGGTCAGGTGATGTTATTGTCAATTAAGTTTTCAAGAATATAATTCAATTCTGTTCGGGGTCAACTTTATTTCAGCTATATTTTTATTGTTACTTAACGACTCTTTTTGTGATTATTTTGTGTTTATCTAAGATGATATTTTACGGAATTAATATCAGTAGTAATTTTAGACAAATGACACATTTTATCTCAATAGTATTGTCATAACTTGAGGCCAAAAAGACAAAGTAACTCTTCTATACAGTTTTCACTTTCAGTACAAACTGAGAGGGCTGAATCTCTCCAAAGACCCACCCTCTATATCATCGGGGATGTCAGTTGTATATTTTCTCAAAATTTGTCCCTCAAAACAATCTCATTGTTGGACTCGAGATTCCGTGAAACCTGTACATTTTATCCATTAGCAATAATATTCATGACCATGTGATTAAAAACTGAAAAGGTCATGAAAATTTGGCAAACAATCATTGTCGCTGTTATAAGTGTCAGTTATTTTATCGCGCTATTTTTTTATCTATTGACAGCTATAAAGTCAAGTCTGATAAATGGTTTGTCAATAATCTTTAAAAGAACCTAGTCACCTTTCTAGTAAATGGTTATATGTTGCCGGTTTTAGAAGCCTAGGATTTTTGCTCTACGAGAGCTCACCTTTTATCTCAGATTGGAATTCAGGATATGTTTTTAATTGCCCTTCTCTACGACTTCATTCTATTGTACTTTCTATATACCGTGTCACTTCGGGGCGTTGGCGATCATGGCTCTCTACAGGTTCATGTCCTTTGTAGCGCTTAATAATTTTTGCATTTTTTTTTAATTTCTCCTAAACGTTGCTCCGGCATCCATTCCCTCAAACTCACTAGGTAAGTTTTTTTTCTTGCCGTCAGTATGCCATGTGAGTATCACATTTTCCAAACCTTATTTTCTCATTATATACCGAAAATTTAAACTTTCTTTGTTTTTAAGTATAAGTGTTCTTTTTCGTTGCTCACATGTTCGTTCCATGTTATTCTCAGCATTTTTTGTAGAACCACATTTCTGTTGCTTCAAGACATTTCATCATCGGTGGGGATAATGCGGTGGGCATTCATTTCCATATAGGAGGACTGATATTACATAACATTTCATTACTTTTTCTAGACCACGCTGTAATTTGGTTTAAAATCTTCGAATTTCATTTCAGTGTTCCTCATATTTAATCCTTCTACTCGAAATCTACTTATTGTAAGCTAGAAAAAGGATTTACTTTCATAGATTTCCCTCTTAGTGGATAAAATCTATAAGGTACTTGAACTGCGTTTTAACTAGATATAGACTCCCTAGAAACTCTTAGAGATAATCTTCCACAAAAATAGCTTTGAAATTAGAGATAATATCCGTTGGATTATCTACAGCTAACTTAACTAACGCATTATACCTTCTAAGAAATAAATACATCCATATACTTTATCCATTGGATTAATTTTCTGAAACTTAACTTTTCTAATTGCAGTTGACATTATTGCTTCTTTTGTTATTTAAACAAAAATGTCCATAAATTGTCTCACAAAATCATTCATCATCCTCCACTTGGACTGAACTCAAAAGCTTTTCTCTTACCAAAGATCTGTTTCCTTCTTTTTTTTTTCACAGAGCAGAGGAGCATAGTGCTCTTTCCACAAAATTTTCTGCACCAACTGTATGTACAATCGAAATAAGGAATTTTGAGGGAAAATGACTAACATTGATAATTCTGCGTGGTGTATCTCTCGCTAGATCAATTACGACTGACTACCGAGTTTGAATCTGTGTGCTCCATACTTTCAGCCTTGTGCCACACCTAAGCTACGCTAAGGAAACCACTCTAAACGTGCGGCCTTATGCAAAATTTAAGCTACGCTTAGTAAATGAGAAGTGTATAACATTTATAAAACGGAACTCACAAAATGATAGTTTCGTTCCACACGAAAAACTGGCATATTGTTTACCAAGTTTACTTTAGTTTAGCACAAGACCACGTGAGTGAAAATGAATTCATTATATTCAGGTATAGATGCGTGAAACAAGTTCATAAACCCTCGCGCTATGCTTAGTGCCTACACGAAATGGAAGACAGCGAAAATGATCCGGTTAAAAAGTGGACACAGATCATACAGCTATGCAAGTTCATTGCTGTTTATTTCCCACCCCCTGTCGGTTAGCAAACAAGTATACGGTGACTGTATCATCGTGATAAGAAGTAAAACAAAAAAAAAAAAAAAAATGGAGCTACCTGCTTATCGTAATTAGGACTACATTTTTTAACTCTCGTCTTAACCGGACCTATTTCTGTATTGTTCATCAAAACGACAGAATTAGGCGTTCAGACCCAGAACTTTCAGCAAGCGTGATGAACAGATGTTCCCTCAGAAAAACCCCGTACCTTGGGCACCTAGAAGTATTTAATCCCAGCTCAGACCTCAAGTGGAACACGTATATACGATCCATTGCTAAAGATGCTGGAAAAACGGTTGATTTCATTTACTTCGTTTACCGCTCTAGTAAGTACCTTACTATTCTCTCCATTTACAAGACCGGAAATTGAGTAATGCTGCCATATATGGGCAAGTGATGCCCAGTTTTTGTTTTCCACTTTTGAATCTAATAGCTTCTCAGAGTTCTTTTGGGTGACAAAATATTTTACTTCTCGTTACTTTATTGTTATTTCTATGGAAAATGTTCAGATGAACTTAGATCACCAGGCCAGATTTTCACGACTAGGACCCGCCATGCCTCTCACACTAGAGAAGTGTTTCCCAACCTATTTTGGCCATGTCCCAGCAAAATCACTTCTAGAATCCTCCTCCCATATGTTGATATATAATTCTTATGTAAAAAGTCAATTTCGTTTTAGGTGATGCTTAACACACCAAGACTTTGATTTAAGTTTTTATTTTAAACTTAAAATTTAAAGTTTGTTTAAGGCTCAAATTGGTAAAAAAAAAGATAGAATGAAATACATTTCAGAGTCAACGCGCAGACGTTAAGAACACAGAGCAGACGTTAGAAAAAACCGGAAACCCAATCCTAAGTAGGCAACAAGAGACAACCCTCCACTCTTTCTCAGTATATATATATATATATATATATATATATATATATATATATATATTTCAAAAGGCTGATATTTGTGTCTACTGCACGGAAATGGAATTACAACAATGCTTTGTAAATAACAACCTGACATTTAAAAGATGGTAACACTGACTGAAATAATAATAATAATAATAATAATAATAAAACACTGATGATACATTTTAGCTTAGTGGATTAAAGCTTTGGCTCATAAACTTAGCGAGTTCAGTCCGTGAACTAAAAAGTGTTTATTTGGAGTCAGTGAAAATTGTGCGAGAAATAACTTTTTTCTTTTTCGGTGTGCTAAGTCTGTGCAGGACGTAGGCGATTATGGCCCTCCACATCTCCCTTTCCCTTGTTGCCCATCCTGAACCCAACTCTGCTATTCATTTGCTCAAGCCCATCAAGTATGACACGTGTTTCTTTGCTCTGTCACTTCCCTTCTATATGTCCTGTGAGTATCAGATTCTCCAAACCATTCTTCCTCATTATATGTCCTTACGCTGTTTTTTTTCCTGATGTTAAGTATGTTTTCTTTTCTTTTTTATCCTCTCCAAAACCTTGTCGTTGCTGACATGTTCAGTCCGTGGTATCCTCAGTATCCTTCTCTATAATCATATTTTGTTGCTACATCTTTAATGAGATTGTCCAGCATTCACTGGCATATAGGAGGACAAACAGTACATAATATTCTAGTACTCTCTTTGTTTCCAACGAAATTTTCAGGTCTTAATATTCTGCTTAAGTTTTTAACCTTTGCCATGCCAATACGCCCTCGGATCTGAGTGGTGCACTTTCCGTCCTTTCCATGAATTTAAATTTCTGTACCTGCTTGATTTCTTTATTTCTTTATTTCTGTAATTGACATTTGGGGCTACTCTTTTTACTGATGACCATGCATTCAGTTTTCTTGTAGTTTATGTTTAGTCCTTTGCTTTCACTTTCTTTGGCTACCTTCTGTAGAAGGTTTTGTAGTTTTATTTCCGTGTTTGCTATCAGCACTCTCATCTGCTGGAAGATGAATTCTGTGATGGTTAACGGGACCGACAAGCGCCTGTCAAAGGCTGGAATGCACAATGGCCGAATCATTGTGATTATTGGAACAAAAATGAGGACATTAGTCCGTATGTAATTAATGTAAATACATTTTCAGGAACTGTGATGTTTTTTGCAAGATCTGAATGCCTGTAGTAGAATCACTTCTACATGCATGTACATACTTGTATACATATCGCTATTACGCACGTATACACACATATATACGCACATACTTATACATTAGTACCGCATGGGAAACCTCTTTTTTCCGCGATTCATTCAGAAATATATAAGCCGATGTTCACACGTGTGTAGACATTTGGAAACTGCTTTTCGGAGCTAACAGTCCGAATACCGTTAGTTTCTTCCCACCTCACATACTGCGGTAATTGTGTTTAGCAATTAGTTACACCAAAAATATTTCTCTCCCTAACAAGCATACTTCACTACATGTATAATTATATTCAACTACTGATTAGTACAAACATCATATTTCCTTTTTTTTCAGGAACTCTTCCAGTATGAATATTGATGCATTTTCTTCAACATCCAAGAGAGAACTTTCTTCACTAAATCTTGCATGCACAAAATAATCAATCCTGCAACTATGTTTAATACATTGTTATTATTCTTGTTATATTGTTCTCTGGGTTATTTGTATTATTAATCTGGTAGATTGGGCAACCAGTCTACTTTATAATGGTGACTCCGCTTTCAAATTACTACCACGTTGTCCAGTTCACAACACTGTGAAAATAAAATAAAGGCGATAATTACGGTAAAAATAGTCATTTTTCTTCAACGACCGAATGAATATTTCGCAATGCAAAGTCATATTGTGATTACTTTTCAATGCATCGTCTGTGTTCCCTTAAAATATTTATCGGCATCACACAAGTTTCCTCGTCTTTTTTTAATAATGATGTTTACCCTCTTCAGGGCTCGAGGGCCACTTGAGGTAAAGGGATTCCAGAGTAAGAGGCACGAATTATGCACGGAAGATAACGGTTAATCCTATATTTGAACATGTTGATATTGTAGTGATCGGGGAAAGCAACCACTTGGGAGTCAGTTCATGAAGCCTGTGGTTCATAGGAAGAAAGACACTGAAGTGTTATGTTTTAATATAAATTTATAGCTCAGAAACGATGTTTTATCTCTATGTTAATATTGTTTATGATAGATTCTCTCCTGTAAAGTAATAGATAGTGGCTCAGTTTGAGGAATCGGAGAGCCAAGTTCGAATTCTAGACGAGTTCGTCAAATCCATTAACGTGAAAATCGATCTATTCTTCCTCCATCCAAACTATGTGTAACTAGCCGAACAGCCTGGGTGACGTGGAAACCGGTCTAGGAATAGGAAAACCCTGATTTTAAAACATCAGCAACCCGTAGTTGGCTAATCGTTGTGAGTATGACTACCCCATTGAGGACATGATTAGTCAAGGAGTTTCTTTAACAAGAGTTAAAGGGCCTTAA
Source organism: Ascarosepion bandense (assembly GCA_037127315.1). Taxonomy (NCBI): domain Eukaryota; kingdom Metazoa; phylum Mollusca; class Cephalopoda; order Sepiida; family Sepiidae; genus Ascarosepion; species Ascarosepion bandense. The sequence goes on from JBBBDQ010000189.1 coordinate 202,065, forward strand.
TTTAGATTTTATTCTTAAGCCGAGAGTCAGTCAATAGATTCTCTTCAAATATATATGCCTGGATGCCTTCTGATTTATTATGACAGTATGACAAACTGATGATGTGCATTGTGGTGCAGTGGATATCAGCTCGAAACGAGAAACTGGAGAGCCGAGTTCGAATTTCAGTTGAATTCCTTGCATTCACTTGCGTGCAAATACCCTTGGCAAATATAATAATACATCTCTTCCCTCCAGTTATGGGTTAAATAACAGGACAGATTGGATTCTATAGCCTTGGTTGGCAGCCAGTCTACCGCATAAGCTAATGGCAACCTACTGCGGGATAATCTTCTGCCCAGTTAGTCATGTCTCTTTCGAAACATGATCGCCCAAGCGTGTATCGTGTATGGCACTTAACTGATTGACAAACATTATATAAACCCAGTCAGTCTATTGATTGTTTATCAATCTATTTTTTTCTTTCTACTTTTCTTAAGTAGCTTAAAGTAAACGTTACACAGCGGTAACTTTCTTTCGACCGCCTGATCGACTAAGAGGAAGATAATTAAAGTAAACCTAGTTGTTAATGTTGGTGATTGAGAAACCGTCTTAATATGACTTTGTGTCTAGGTTCGTCAAAGTTCAGATGTACTTTCTATTAGAACAAATGGACAGTTGAGCACAGTGCAAGATTCATTCGCCAATCATGTCATTTTTGTTTGTTGTTTTTTTGTGTATGATATTTTCTCCTATGTGTTTATTTCAAAATAATTATATCGTTTTCAAGTCTTAAAGCGATAATTATGTGGTAGAGCCTCTGACGCGTTTGGTTCGGCAACACTGCGATATAAAGACACTTGGAATCATTTGAAAGAAAAATCAACTGCCTAATTTAAGAATTAGATTTCGCTTAAGCCAGATATTAAACACGTGACTAGTAAACTTATGTTTGAACAGTAAAAGCATTAAATGTGTCTTTCAGAAACCTGTGAAATAAATATTCGGTTAAATCTACCAAGTGTGGTTTTCTGGAACGCCCATCAAGGAAGTTCGATTTTTGAACCTTATTATTGAATCTCATTTTTACAGTTAATGTTTTACATGATAAATAATGATAATTTTTTTCCAAATCATTACCTTTTTTTTTTTTTAAGTAGATGTGTTTAAAACATAACGTTAGGTTCAAAATCGTAGCGTTGGCATTTCATTTTGGTAAATAGTAAATATAGTATAGCCTTAGAAAATTTAAAATTTACTGACGCTTTTCAAATTGTATATAAACAAGAAGCAAAGCATACGCACCTTATTACTAAATTATTGTAAACTCAAGTAAAACCTTCATTTACTTCTAAGAGAAAGAATGAACAATGTAGTTTTATTATGATATAATGATATACGGGGCAGACGTTTTTGTGTGACTTTCAACAAACAATACAAATTTAAAACATTTTATCTTACAATTTCTGCCCAGTAGTATGAAGGTGTTATTTATACGTTTATTCACTTTTTGTTTCTATTAATTATCATCTATCAAAGGATCTGACAAATCTTATTCATTAAGTTTTGCTTTTGGTAGTTCGTAATAAGAATTCTAGTTTGAATATATTTTTCATTCAATGTATTGAATACAACTTTATTCGGTCTTTATTATTGAAAGAAAAACCATTGTAATCTGTAAACAAAAGCCTGTGGATATTATGTTTTTCTGTATATATTTTAAGACGATCATTTAAAAGAAAATTTCACACCAAGTTCAATGTTGATATTCTAAAAAAATGTGAAAAATAAACCTGCTCTAATATCCATAACTAATGAAAATAGGGTCAGAAATAAGTGGGACCGACTTTTGTTAAAATAAATACTTAGTTTCATTTGCTTCTGACATCGATCTGTATTTAAAGAACATTTGCTGAGAATAGTACCCACTTTCAGTGTATAATCAGAAAGCTATTTCCTTCACGAAATCTTTAAAATTAAATTTGGCACGGTGATTAAAAACTGAAGTTACTGCAATTAAACAAGTGCGAAAGCTTAAATATCTGGTAATTATTTTAACAGAGGACGGAAAGTATCACACAGAATTCCGGATTGGCATTGGAATAGTAAAATAGGCTTTCCAAACGTTAAGTAAAGTTTCAAGAAACAGGAAAATTTAATTAGAAACAAAGGAAAGACTGCTAAACTTTTATGTAATAAAAATCCTCCTATACTGCAATTGTAATATAACAATCTGGCCCCACCCGAGGAAGGCTGATGCAAGCGAGGGTGTTTCCGGTCGTTGAAAGGAACGGATGTTTGTTTGACCTTATTTCCGGCAGTAGCGGAAATGGCTACAGAGGCAAACAGAACAGGTGTCTCTGAGAATTACGTGGGCGTGCGTGGGCGAGGCAAAACCGGAAGAAAAAGTCCCGGTTCTGGAGATTATAAAAAGACCTCGGCGCACGGATTCGCCAGACCAGAGTAGCAGTAGAGAGGAGCGACAGAGATCGGCCGGTGAAGAGAGACACAACAGATACGACGACACTCCCGTCAACCCATTAGAGGCGCGCTCTCTCAATTCTCTGTCCCCTATGCTACACGGTTCATTGTCATTAATAAAAATATAACTTATATTTTTATATATATGCGTGTTTGTTGTTTGTCGATATATAACACAATGAAAATATGACAACAGGTACGAAGATAAGGTAACAAAAATAAGGTTCTACACTAGCATACTGAGAATACCATAGACGCAATATGTGTCTAATAAGAAAGTTTAAAAAAATAAAAAGGATTGTGATACTGAGAATCAGAGTGGAAATTACTACTAGACATAACGAGGAAATAAGTATTGGAAGATTTTTCACTGGCAAAACCTATGAAAAGCAAAGGGAAACAGAATAAGCTACTAAAGAAGTTTAAGTAAGTGGATGGCAGAACAGGAACTGGGAGTAATAATGAAAAGAATACGGCACATGGAAGTCTATTCCTTGGACTGACAAAAGAAAGAGTAAAATCCTTCATAGATGTGATAATAGTATCCATGAATAGTTTCTTTTCAAAATGATTCTCTAAATTCAGTAATAATTGGAATTTATTTTATTAATTCTCTAATATTATACAAAGAACTGTATCCTGTTCACTGCAGTAACTGCAATATTTACCTTATTAAAAGAGTCTGTCAAATAAAAATTAAGTTGCCTAGTGCAGAATTCAAAATGTTTCTAGTATAACCCTCATTCTCGGTATCCTTACCCGCCTATCACCCACCCTCTGACATTTTTTATATTTAACCATTCTCGGTATCCCTACCCGCCTATCACCCACTCTCTGACATTTCCCATATTTAATCATTCTTTCTCCACTCTATGTAGCCCCCTGCGCAGTAGTGGCAGTGTCATGCCTTGCTCGGGGTGAAACGCTTATAAAAAAAAAAAAAAATTGCTTACCGAAATTAACAATCATTTTTTATTAATCAAATTGCCTAACTTAATCACTAACAGTGTTTACAGAAAATATTTAATTATAGAATTAATTATAAATGCTCTTGAAATTCTTCGTCGTCTGATTGAATGTTTCGACTAGAAGCAGATGTCATTGCGTTCCAGGTTCAAAAGTTTCGTCAGATATTTTTTTTCGAATAAGTCTTCTTTATTATAATTAGTATGACTAGAAAAAAAAGGGAAAATTTCACAGTTTTCGGATTTGAATTTTTATGAATCTTCACTCTTTTAGATAATGATTGAATAAGTTAATGGCAAATGCTACCACTATAAAATATCTGTAGAAATTCCTCTATCGTTCAATCATACTCGCTCAACAAGTTTAACTATAGCAATAACAATTATAAATATGAATGTAGTCATTATCTTAAAATGTAAGGGGGTACAAATGAAAATATTTAAAATTGACAACGTTTTTGATTTCACTGAAACAGACATTAAACAATACTATCTTTCCGACTTTCTTTCATTTGTATGTCTGTTTTTCTACGCAATCAAAACGGAATAGTCCATTACTTACGAGGTATTGGCAAAAGTTAAACACTTAATATCAGACTTACGAACATTTTTCTTAATAATTTTTTAAAAATAATTCTGCAAACAATGTTATTTTATTTATAGTAATATTTGTTTCCTTACTCACTTTCCATCGTTCGATACCATGAATATGAAAATTCCGTATTTGTCGCGATCTCTAAGACTATCTTAGTACCCGGTCATCATATGCAGGAGCTGGGTAAATTTTGACCAGCTGCCTGAGTGTATGCGCTCAGGTTCCCACGTTAAAAACCAACCTTGTGTCACAATTCATCTCGGCCTTTTGGCTGCAAAAAGCGCCTGTTCTTTTTATTTATTGTAAAAAAATTACAATTATGTCACAAGGCCGATTTGGGGAAGGACAAAAAACTCGGGCTGGTCTTCCGTACCTATCGTATACCTAGCTAATCCGATTCACGATCCAAATATACTTTATAATTTTCTCATCCACCATAAGAACTTGTCCATCAGCATTCAATCCTTCATATACCAAAATACCTCAAACATACCAAGGACCTAAAAACACCCCAAAGAACATAAAAAATGTATTATGAGCAATAAAATACAAAAATAATTTAAAAAATATATCATGAAATGATATGTGGAGAGGAGCATGACATAAATCCCAAAACAAAAAAACTTTAAACTAAAGATACAAACAGAAAACGTGATGTTAGTTGGACCCAACCAAGCCACAAAACAAAGAGGCCGCTGTATTCTGCCCATAGGACAAAATCAAGAGACACTCTTTCTATAGGGAGTGGAGAGGAGAAAATAAAATGGATTGGGAGAATATAATCCTGACCTAGACGAGATAAAACTGGACAAAAATAAAAACTGGGGAAACTGGGAATCTCGACCTGGATCATAACAAAAGATAATGCCGAAGACAGGCTAGGATCACATTCATTGCCATTAACTAGGTACACAAAAAGAAACTACCTAAACCAGGGAAGGGTTCCAAAGGAATCCACCCCGATGTGACTAAGAGAAAATCAAGGCTAGCCCCGTTCACGCGAACCAGGTTCCCCACATTTACCCACCTTTTGCTAAAGCCTACCGGGACCAACCGTTTCTGATTAGATCTCATCTTAATTTTGAGCTGATGCTCAAGATATCGGATCAGATCCTGATGTGAAAGTCGGCCACCTCGCAAGACTTCCTCCAGTCGCGTCGTCAGTATCACCATTCGAGCCGTGGCCAGCAGCGACAGAAACACCATTCGCTTCACTAACAAAAAACGGGGGCCACACATTGTAAAAAGTGCGTGTTCTCTGTCCGTATCAGTTTAATCTGATTCTCACTCTTTATCTCTATATCCCCTTCTTTCTTTTTTTCACTTTCTCACTGAAACCACTTAATGTCTTTTACCCTTTTTCCACGAGATCAGAACATAGAACAATCCATTATTTATGGGGACATAACGGTCGTGCTAATAGTATTTACTATTACTACTACTATTAATAAAATACATTTAGTAATAGATTTAGAAATATTTTTTCAGGAATTAATATGTTAATAAAACATTTCTTTTAACTATAGCTGTAATTTGAATTAGAGTAAATCCTTCTCAAATTACCAGTATATTCCTCAGTACTCTCGCTGAGTCAAACAAAATCATGTTCAAAACTCTTTTGTTAATTATCACTTCTAACCCTGCCGCCTTGAAAGCTTTCAGGATGATTCCTTGTGCCTCACACATAGACACTAATAGTCTTATTCTAAAATGTTTTCATTACTTCAGCAATTTTTTCACTGCTTAACCTTTTTTTTAATCATTTCACCCCGGGCAAGGCGGAAATGCCACTGATGTGCGGGGGGCTACATAACTGTAAAAAGATTAATTAGAAGAGAGTAAGGAGTAGAAACCAGTTAGAAAGGAGCAATAGAAAGATGAGAATGCATGTGTGATGACAGATACATAGGTGGAGGGAAAGGGAAGGATATACGGGGGTGGAGAGAGAGCTAGAATCCAGTGGTTAATAGATGAGTATTGACATTGCATTTAAATTCTTGGATGTTGTAGCTGTCAGGAAAGCAAGAATATGGGAGTGAGTTCCACAGGCGGGAGGTGCGAGAGAAGAAGCTGCAGGAGTAGGATTGTCGTCTGCATTTGGCTAACCTAACCGTGAATGGGTGGGACCCAGTTGCCAATCTGGTTGCACGAGTAAACACCTGTTGAGGAGGCACCAGTGACTTAAGTTCGTCCGAGCAGAAAACCGGATTATTTAATTTTTACATAACTCGTGATTTTACTGAAAATATTTATTCAGCGAATGCCTCAAAACTTTCAGTCGTTCTCATCATAGGGTGGCAAAAAAAAACTGACAGAAATTAAAATTAAAGCAATGACTAAGGTTTTACTACATTTAAACTTAATACGTTTGTGTAAGATTTCAGTTTTTCTTCTCGCACTAGAGCAGTGGTTCCCAAACTTTCTTATCTCGTTCCCCTTTTTCCAGTCACTTATTCACTTGTGGACACCCCCCTGTGGACCCCTACAACGGAATAAATTAAAGCAGCAAAAATAAAAGATTTTTCTGTAAAAAAAAATATATTCATGTAAAATATTCTGCGTTATTATGCTGAATAAAATAAAAAAATATTTCATTAAGCCCTTCATTTACGTAAAACACCTAGTAAAAATGTTATGTTAATGTTGCTATAGTTGTAGGTATTGTACACAAAAACTATCTTTATAAAACTGGCTTTATGTTTGAGCTTTTTTTCCTTCATGATACATTTTGTGGTGTGTAGCAACAATGGTGTGATGCATAAAATCATACAATATCAAATGAAGTGTGCGCAACGACAAACAGCACTACCTCATTCAGTACAACTGTATGTGTTGTCATGGGAACGAATCACACATGAGTCAGTCAGTTAAGTGCCATACGTGAAACACGCTTGGGCGATCATGTCTCGAAAGAGACATGACTGATTGGGCAGAAGATTATCCCACAGTAGGTTGCCATTGCTTTCTGCGGTAGACTGGTTGCCGACCAAGGCTATAGAACCCAATCTGCCCTGCTATTTAACCCATAACTGGAAGGAAGAGACGGATTAATACCTTTCCTAAGGGTATTTGCGCGTAAGTGAATACAATGGAATCAACTGGAATTCGAACTCGGCTCCCCGGCTTCTCGTTCCGAGCCGATATCCACTGTACCAGAACGCACATTGAACATATAAATAAATAAAGTTTGCGATTAAAACATAAGCATTACTTTATTTGACACAACTGTAGATGATATTTTATTCATCTTATTAATGACGTTGAGACTTGCACTGCCAAGGGGAAGAATTATCTGACAAGTAGAAGAAAGCAAGTTTGAAATTATGGATAAAATTATAGGGTGTGCGCCGCACATCTAACATATTATCAGTATGCGCCGGTACAAATTAGAATCTTTTGGACCCGTGAAATTCTTTCATAGACCCCTAGGGGTCCATGCACCCTTGGTTGGATACCAAGGCACTAGAGTGAATTTACAGATATTTCATTACTACCTTCATTATGCATTAGGCCTTTCACGCACCCCCAAACATTAATTATACATTTCTTGTATCTCTGCAGTCTCAGTGAATCTTAGAAAATTATATTAAGCTATCATTATATACAGCAAAGACCTATGGCCATCTGGTGAATTAGTCTGGCTATAACGTGAAAATCAAAAGTTTACATGTAATTTTGTCTGGATTAAAGTAGGTCAGTCAGTTAAGTGCCATACGTGATACACGCTTGGGCGATCATGTCTCGAAAGAGACATGACTGACTGGGCAGAAGATTATCCCGCAGTAGGTTGCCATTGCTTTCTGCGGTAGACTGGTTGCCGACCAAGGCTATAGAACTCAATCTGTACTGTTATTTAACCCATAACTGGAAGGAAAAGACGAATTAATACCTTTCCCAAGGGTATTTGCATGTAAGTGAATGCAATGAATTCGGTTGGAATTCGAACTCGGCTTCCCAATTTCTCGTTCCGAGCCGATATCCAACGCACATGCTTACCGGACCGGAAAATCATTGATACATTTGTATAACATGTCCTTGTTATTTGCTAACTACTCTAAAGGAATTTATACACACTACCGCAGACATATCTGAATAAATTCAAATAAAAAAAAAATCGATATTTTTTTTACTTTAGTTACTCATTTATTCTATACTAGTAATACTAACTGGCTTTGTGCTGACTCGCCGACACGGTCCCATAGGGGGCGAACCAGAAAACAATGGTAGAAGGCGTGCGCAGACGTCTCCCATAAACCAAGGTCATAGCGTTCACGATTTGGTAAATCCGCCAGGCCCCATATGAAGGCCGCGTCACTGAGAGACAACCGATTCCGAGCCAATCGCCAGGCAAGTGAAAACTCAGAGTTGTTGAAATAGTCGGCACCAGCCGTTCGGCTGGGGTGCGGAATGACCAATTAAGAGTAATTTAAGACCAGTTTAGACCGGTTTTGAACCTATCCACCGTGGTGGATAGGTAATTTTTTTTAACAGTACCTGGGCGTACGCGCTCAGGTTCTCCACGTTAAAAAAGACCTTGTGTCACATCTCCCTCAAGTGGGGGAGAAGGGCAAATATTCCTGGCGCCCATAACCAATAAGAGCGATACTCCTCCTCCGACATGCTGAGCACTTCGCGACACCCGCCACTAATGCCTGATAGAAGACTTTCCTTGGCCGAGAAAGGTCACTGGACCGAGGAATGGCCCTCAAGTCTCCAAAAAGGCACACAGTCGACTCAATTGCCATTTTCATCGTATTCCGTTTCTAAAGCGGGGGTTCTACTCAGAAAGCCTCTTTCCAAGAACTGTTCCTTTGTGTAGCTAGCTTCTGAAAAGATGCTTCCCTGATCACTACAATTTGAACCTCCTCAAGTCTACGGGAAGCTCTTATCTATCATACATATTATGCACTTCTTACTGTTCTTTTTACGCCATTACAGCAACATCACCTAGTAACCTACTACATTGAGTGACTCTTGGGCTTTATATTGTGGAAACATTTTAAGCAATGGTACATATTTTATAGAAAGAATAAACACCCTTACAATTATTAAATTTGTCAGGAATATAATTGTTTACCTTCTGGTCGGGTCTGCAATGGAATAAACTCAGCTCCATAGCTATGTGGAGCAGCCAGTGAGGTGATGCTAGGCGGAGTATTTCGTAAACTGACGGTCGGACAGTTACCTCCCATGGACTTAAAGGTCACTTCTCCATGACTCAGGCAAGCCATAAAGTTGGAGCATAGCTGCAGTTTGATTCTAAAAGAATAACTCAGCCAGAAGTACCCGTTCAAAATACGCAATGAATTAATAAATACCACTTCGGCTTTTAACTGAGACATACGTAGGATACTGGATAGGTACTAAGCAACGTAACGATTATGTTGAAAAAGGTAACTTTCGTTACGTCTGGGTAGTATTTTTTTATATGCCTCCAAAAGATTACATATCTAAAAATATAATGCATTTTAGAGAAGTATGTATTAGCACTTCATGTAATTCTATCTGAAGTTAGAATCAAACGTAGCTTCTCAGATAACGATGTACAGGAAACGGACGTGAGTTCTTATTACGCTGTCAGGCTTTAAAAAATTATAGAAAATGTAGCTTTTCGAGTTGATAAGCTTTAAAAAGCACGAAAGACCTCGTTGCAATTCACTGTATTGACAGTAATTTTTTTATTAAAGGAAATTTGATAGCATATAACACCGTCCATTAATAATAAACATTAGCTTAGCATAATACCTAGGATGTATTTGTTGGCCATGATCTTTAAAACATTTTTAATCTTGATGAGATTGTCGGTAATAATATACAGTATAAAACCAGAAAAGAATAAAAATGTAAGCCAAAAGTAATGTTTAATTATTACATTTCATTGTACATTGAACAAAGTCATATTTTCTGATTTATAAATTTATAAATTTAAACGATTAACTTAAACACGTGTTTAAGATTTAAGCAAAATATATCAAGTGATCAATGGTAATTGTTAATGACAATGCACACAACCAGCACTAACAAATGCCGCGCATTCATGTTATCGACTATCCTCGCCCTATATAAGGTCTTTTTTTCTTCATTGATCTTCAATATTTTACTCAAGAAAAAATAGTATATAACTGCGAGAAAGGCTGGTTTGAGCGATCTTGACGGGCATTTTAGCCCGTCAAGATCGCTCAAACCAGCCTTCAAGTTTTTCCTTTCATCAAAAAGCGTGATACCGATGAGTAGTATTACAGCTGAGGGAATTTCCTGTTGAAGTAATTCAGAAACTTGAAACTGCCTAACGATATAAATAAAAGAAAAATTAAAAGTTATCATTTTATGTGTCATGTCCCTTCAAGATATTGACGATTATCATTCTACAAGTTGGCATTTTTGGGGTTCTTAGTAAGTTCTGTCTTTTGCTATCTCTCCTAAACCCTGTTCAGTCATCCATTTACACAATTTCATTAGGTAGGTTATGCTTTTTAATCCTGAACCCTCTTGCCTTCAATGTTCTGCGAGTGTTAAAATGTGCCCAAGATAGTTAGCTTTTTCTTTATGATAAGTATAACTGTCTCCTTTTGTTTCCATTTTCTCTAAAACTGCATCGATGATCACATGTTCAGTCCACGGTATTTTGAAAAATCCTTCTGGTAAAAAATATAACTTTGGAAAAATGTGTTTTTAAATTATATTAAAACTTCATTATCATTTCACTTAGATTTTTTATAAAAATATTTTCCAGTAAAATAAATTAAAAAATAGAATGGTAATAATTTCGAAGATTTCAGTTCTGTTTTAATTATGCTGATATTTCAATTTATATTGGGAACTAGAAGTATAACCCGGCGTTTCTCGGATGTAATGAAATGTTTAAAACTAGTCCATGGTCCTGGATCTCAGACTCAGCCTAAAGAATATTTGTGTGAAGTTTGGTGAGAATGGGATAAAAATTGTGGATTTGTATAAAGGACATACAGACAGATTAACAGACAGACATACAAACATCTTGCCTTTATATATATATATATATATATATATATATATATATATAATATTGATTTTGTGCACTATTGAAAGAACTGCAGCTTTGAAACTTCTGAATATCGTTTCTTATGTCTTTGTCAATGAGTGTATCAAATTTGATTAAAATCGGACCACTCCTATAATCCGATTTTTTCGATTATCGATTTTCTATATTTATCTGTGGTACCTCGACACAAAAACTAGCTAAGAACACTTGCAGATGCTTATAGTACAACTGTGTAAATTTTCAAGAAAATCCGTTCAGCCGTTTCGGAGTCTATAGGTAACGGACACACACACATACACATACACACACAGAGACAAAGTTCCATTTCTAAATAAGTTTAGATTAGATTAGACTTAGATTTAGATATATAAGGGACTTGAACCTCGCGTAGTTCGTAATATGAACTCGTCGCTTTTAAAGTTTTACTGGAATGTAAGCTTAAATACCGATGTAATTAAGCTATGGAACCTAATTTGTCTTATGTAAATGGTGATTGCAAAAAATTGTAACGTATGTTTGGGTCGTGAACCGGATTAGCTAGGTATAGGATAGTTACTGTAGACCATCCCGAGTTTGTTTCCCCTCTCTGTTCGGCCTTGTGCCACAAACATTGTAATTAAAGTTAAATAAAAACCCATTAGATGTAAATATATTACATCTAATGATTTTTAATCATTCTAGCTACTTTAAACTTTTACATTTATAATAATAAAGCTTTATGACCAAACAAAAAATGCACACAAAAATACTGAACAAAGATCAGAACTACAAAACTAGTCGTAAACAGTAATAATCTATTGCATGATTCAATCAAATAGTCATTATTCTACTGGTCTTGTGCCAACGTGTCACGTCTAAAAGCATTTCAGCTACAATCACAAAATTGTTGACTACTTCTGTTAGCTTAGTTAAGCCTACAAGCTTTATCTTGTCAAGAACTCTAGACAGTGGATTTACTGTTCGAATACAAACGCCATACTTGAATGATATGATAGAATGCGAGAGTGGGTCGGGTTGAAACGTGGAGAGTTCGGTGGTTAAACCTATCTCCAGATAATCTTTTGTTTGGCATAACAAATCAATTCTTGGTTTGTTAAAAAAGCCAAGACAAACACGATTCTCAATGAGATACAGTCTCCTAAATCCAGTTGGCTATGTTTAGGTTGCTAAGCACCGTGCAACGAAGACGGCGCCATGCATTGGTCTTAGTCTTTAAGTAAGGCACGTTATTCAATGTAAAGGAGGAGGTGACACATATATCACAGTCTCGATCAACACTTTCGGCCTTGTGCCACATCTAAGCTACGTTTAGAAAATCATTTTCGGCGCCTCTACATGGTGTAACGGTTAGCAAGTATGTCTCTCTAGAACAACTGCAACTGAGTAGTGAGTGAGTTCAATCCTCATTAGGTGCCCCATACTTTCGGCCTTGTGCCACATCTAAGCTGTGTTTAAAAAGTAACTATATCCCACTTTTGACTCTCGAATAAAATAGGCGGTATCAAATAAGATTTTTTTTTATTTCCCCGTAATTTAAGAGCCAGTCAGTTAATTGATATACGTGATACACGCTTGGGCGATCATATTTCTTTAGATCCATGACTGACTAGGCAGAAGATGTTTATGCAATAAGTTGCCATTATATTCTGCGGTAAACTGGTCGCCAACAAAAGCTATAGAACCTAATTTGTCCTATTTAGCCCATAGCTGGAGGGAAAACGAATTAATACCTTTCCCAAGGGTATTTGTGCTTAAGTGAATGAAACGAATTCGACTGAAACTCGAATCTTCGAGCTGATATCTATTACACCACAACAATTTAAGAGTAAATATATTAATATGAACTAAAAGTAGACAGTAGCATCAAACACAAATATATTTGTATACTCTAAATAAATAAATGCATAGTCTTACGCCACAAATCTATCGCAGATATTCTTTTCTTTTAATGAAACAAAATATTAATATGTATTTATATAAATTCGCACTAAATTCCTCCTGAGGCCCTTTCATTGCATTCCGGTTGACTTGATCTTTGAAATCGCTCAGAATATGAGTGATTCGGGTGCGCTATTTCTAAGAATGGGTGTCTACATTCGTGCTCACCCCGATAAAAAAAAGTCAAAATTTTTTTTTTTTTAAAGAACCCTGACCTTTGGTAATTTTGTTATATCCCGAGGGTTGAAGCTGTTGTTAGTCATGCTAAATAAATCTCATAATTTTGAAAGAGTCTACAACAATTTACTAAACAAAAACCAGAGTTATAATTGTTTGGAGTGAATTAATATTTGCACTAAGTGACCTTACATTATTTGGATGAATTAAGAAAAAAGGCCCGATACTAAAAAAAAAAAAAATTCAGTCTGAATTTTCAAAATTTTAATAAGCGCAATCCTCTCCCTGTATATGCCAGAATCAATAGCACGCTAACTCTTGCTTCCTCTACTTCTTTTCCAATTACCAATAAGCAGTAATATATATGACTAGCAGTATAACCCGGCGTTGCTCGGGTGTAATGAAAGCTTTAAAACTAATCTATGGTACTGGAGCTCAGACTCTTTGGACGTTGGCACAAAAGGCTAAAAAGCAATAGTTGTTTCCAGTTAAAGCGAAACCGTAGACTGAAAGATAAATGCATGGATGTAAGTCAAATTTTGATTTCCTGGTATCGATATCAAATAAGTTTTTCGTCGTAAACTGAATTTTGAAGGCTAAATAAGTCCTCTGAGTAAATGGTATCATGGCTGAGACTAAGAACTACAATTATAACTACTTAGAGCTAAACCCGAAGCAAACACTAAAATAAAAGGGCTGAAAGAATACAGACATACAGACAGATAAACAGACACACACACAAACATTTTGCCTTATATATATATATACGATTTTCTGCACTATTGTAAGAACTGCAACCTTGAAACTTCTGAATATCGTTTCTTGTATCTTTGCCTATGAGTGTATCAAATTTGATTAAAATCGGACCACTCCTTCTATAACCCGATTTTTTCGATTATCGATTTTCGATATTTATCGGGGGTACCTCGACACCAAACCTAGCTAAGAACACTCGCAGATGCTTATAGTACAACTGTGTAAACTTTCAAGAAAATAGATTCAGCCGTTTCGGAGTCTATAGGTAACGGACACACAGACACACACACACAAATTTCCATTTATAAATAAGTTTAGATTTTGTTCATTTTGTGAATAACCGTTTTAATACAGTGAATAATCGGCATTCATTGACCGAAGAGTTGTCATTACAGTCTATTAAAGGTTTTTCAGGAAAGCAGATTTGTCAAGCCCCCTGTTATTTCTTCCTCAAATTGATGGAATTTTCTTTCCCAACCTTTTATTAAGATCGTATGGGAAGTCAAACTATTGATTACATCATTTCCTTTATAGTTACATGTGCTACACATGTTTGCTTATATCACTGGACATATTTTTGCCGCAGTGGTATCAGAAATTTCGAAATCAGTCTTATTGACCGATTGCGTGAGGAAAGACATTAGCAAATATTCCTGTGACTATGACCCTAGATCATCGTTGTTGCACAATATGTGGACTTGCAATCAAGACACTACCGGGTCTGAAGTGTCACATACTACACCAACATAAAAACTGAGTGAGTTTTTCGAAAACAGTTATTTTCTAAGCGCAGCTTATATGTGGCACAAGGCCGAAAGTATAGGACACCCAGTGAGAATCTAACGCATTATTAAGTTGCAATTAGATCTAGCGAAATAAATCCGCTAACCATTACACCACACCGCGATATATTGTCGAAATTGACTGGAGAGTTCATTTTATATATACACACTTGTGTGTAGATGACTACATTGAGGAATGTATAATCGTTGACCTCACTCATACATACTTTTTAATTTAGCTAGGAAAATAGAGAAAAAATTATTACAGGTCTAATAAATGCATTATCAATGGGTTTCGCCTAAATGGCTTGGTAATCAGTGGCATAAAACGAAATTACTCGCTGTCTCTCCTTGGAGTACACCCTGTGTCAACAGCAGTGGAGGACTGCGTCCGAACTAGATGACTACTTAATTTCGCCAAACCACGCGGCTCACTCATTCGCATAATGCCACTCTAATTCTATAAATGTATTTCCCACGCTGTTTTGAGCTCTGCCGATATATAGAGATGAATATAATTCAACTCACCTTTTGAGCTGTTTTGTATTTTACACATGAATATATGAATAAAAATTTTACACTTGTTTTCTTTAACCTTTTCTCGGATAAATTCTAAAAAAAAAACTCATTTAAAAGTCGCACCTCTGCACTACTTGTACTCGGACTCCACGAATTCATTCATTTTTTTTTTTTTTTTACGAAATATCAGAGTAAAGAAATGGAAACAAACAACAGTAAAATAAACTAGCTTGTGACAGTGACGAGAACAAGTCAGGGAGAATGTGTGTGTGTGTTGGAGAGAACAAACAAATGACTTCAACAAAAATATACTAATATTTAAAAAAACACTTTGTACCTTTTAATGTTCTGCAGAATAAAAAAATACTTTAAATGAGTTAAATTTTTTTCAGTGAAAATTGTTTCAAGCAGTGGGGGTAATTTTAGAATCTTTGTAATAAGCGGTTTCGGGAAATTCAATTGAGACAGAGTGGCGCCATCTTCAATGTGGATGTGAAAGCTTCTCATTTCAGGTCGAATATTTAACTCCACGTTTACCAGCAACTAATTAGGGGTGCCAGGTTGAATAAACTCTCGAATATATATATATATATATATATATATATATATATATATATATATATATATATATATATATATATGATTTTAATTTTTTTAAATTTTTCGATTGGTTGATGAATTGAATTTTTCTAATCAAACCGGGATCTATATGTAGAGCCTATGCGTGTAGGAAACTTTTTTTTTCTTGGTGTATTTTAAGTTTTAGGAAGACGTACATCTGGTATTCGTCGCCGAATTCTTTTGATATTTGAACTGAAGATTTTTAATTCTAGCCAGCTCTTCGGATTGGCTCAAAATTAATATCTGTTCTCCGAGAGGGGACATTCTTTGTTATTCACACAATATTCACAAACACGTTTTTTTCACATTCTTTACATTCTGAACAATTTATCACTAAAATACGTTGATACCTTTTCCATTGTTCCAAACCTATGTCATTTAATACAAATTTATATGTGCGCATGAATTATTCATCTAATGAACTTGAATACTTACATAGGCAAATATCGTGATTTTTGTTGATTTTTGTTCGATGGAACACTTTCTTTTCCTTTTGTTTGACTAGATATCTCCACTCATTTTCGATACCTAAATTTAAATTGAATTTTTTAAATGAAAAAGTTTTCTTGAAGCTTTAATTTTAGCTTTAATTGAAAGGCAAGAGAGGAATGTTTTAAATTCCAGTATCCAAAACACACTGATATATTTCACACCGAAATTAAATTGATCGGGATCTAAAATGTTTTGGTTTTAAAAAAAATTCAATTTTTCTTTCATTGATCGACACATTTTGTAAACAGAAACCAATTCTCGGTTTTAAAAAATCTTGCAAAAATAAAATACACCTCGCTGACATTATTTTATTCAAATTACTGAATTTAAACTTACCTTAATCTGTCTTGAAACAAGAATTAATTGTTTACTGCCTGAAGTCTTTTTTTTTAATCGTGTCACCCCAAACAAGGCATTCCACTGCCACTATAGTGCAGGGGGTTACATAGAGGGATTGGGTATAGGAAATGTCAGAAGGAGGGTGATAGACGACTTAGGATGTACGTAGGGAGAGAGTTGGAGAGAGTGGGAGTGAGTTACTGTGTTAGGAGGTGTCTATTGACCTTACATTTAAACTCATGGAGGTTGTAGCCGTCGGGGAAGCAAGCATGCGGTAGGGAATTCCACAGGCGGGAAGAAGCGTTTCTTAATTACGTTGTCCTCGTTATCGGGGTTGTCATCACCTTATTAGAGGTGATAAATGACATGGCATTCAATAGCCGTAAAAATGCTAAGTATGGAAGAGGAATTTGATATAAATCTTATGCGTAAGCTTTTTTTTTTTTTTTTTTTTTTTAACTATGTTAAAATTAAAAATTTAAAACAATATTTTCAGGAATTTTCCAATAGCTCATAGAATTTGAGTTAGTTTAGCTTTATAGCTTTACGTTTGAAGATGTTTTATGAAAAATAAAAATTTAAATAATATAAAACTTTCTTTTTTTAAAACATTACAATTTAATAACAGAATGAATATATATAACAGCAGAGGTAGCTCGATAATTTATTAAATGTTTTGGCATTTATTAGTTTTTAATTTTAATATCTATTTTTCATAGTCTTTTTTAGGTACCTCCACAAATTGTGAATTTCATAATTACTTTTTTTTAAAACAAAATTAGGAAATTAGTAGTTAAAATATAAAACGCATCAAATTTTGAAAGGATGATTTGTAAAGCCCGTTGAATGTTGAAACGTAGGGCATAGGAAACACTGAAGAGAGAAGAAAGAATTGTACCCTAGCAAAGATGTTTATATCGGTGTTTTTCATGTATGGAGCACAACCGTTCAAACACGTGACCTTTTAATGATATATATATCATGTAAGGCCACCCGTAACAAGAAAATACAGGTAATTAGCATGCACACAAAAAGTTTTAATTATTTAAAAAAAAACCAATTTTTTTTTTTTTTTAATCATCTCACCCCAAGCAAGGCATTCCACTGCCACTATTGCGCATGGGGCTACATAGGGGAAGGTAAAGAGAAGGAGTGTATAGACATAGGGAATGTCAGGAGAAAGGTGACAGATGAGTAAGGATAGCGAGGATGAGGGTCGGGCAGATGGGAAGAGTGCTTGATAGAATGGGAGCAGGTTAGTGTGTTAGGAGGTGTGTATTGACCTTACATTTAAACTCCTGGAGATTGTAGCCGTCGGGGAAGCAATCGTTTGGAAGAGAATTCCACAGTCGGGAAGTGCGAGGAAAGAAACTGTTGGAGTAGAAGTTACGGCTGCATTTTATCGGTTTCACTGTAAAAGGGTGGGATCTAGTTGCTAATCTAGTATCTCGTGCAAATTCGTATTTAGGGGGCACCAGTGATCTAAGTTCATCGGAGCAGAAACCGTGAAAGTATTTATAGAAGAGACACAGGGAAGCCACGTCTCGCCGGTGGGAGAGAGACTGCAGGCGGTCTGCCAAGTCGGTATCTATCACATTACAGACCCTCCTCTGAACCTTATCGAGAAGCCCGAGGAGAATAGCAGGGGCACCCGACCAGATATGGCAGCAGTATTCAATGCACGGGCGGATGGTAGATTTGTAAATGTGCAGGATAGATTTAGACGGAAAAAACTTCCGGGCCCTACACAGAGAACCGACTTTCATAGCAGCGGATTTAGCAATGGATTCGATATAGTCATTCCATTTGAGGTCCGCTGAAAGTGTGAGACCAAGGAGGCGTAGTGTTTTACTCTCTGGGAGGCAAGCCTGGTCCATGCAATTGGGAGGTAGGTGAGATTGTCGATGATGGTTAATTGACAGTAGCTTCGTTTTAGAAGCATTAAAATTTACTAGCCATTTCTTACCCCAGTCCAATATGGATTGGAGGTCTTTTTCAATCTCGGCTGCGAGTTTAGCTTTGACGCCTACACCAGATTTTTGTTGGAGGCGAGAGTAAACTGTGGTGTCATCGGCGTACAAACCTATTTGGCTAAATTATTTGTATTAAGCTTTTCAATTTTTGATTAGTAAATGTAGTCTTCATGCATTAATTTCACACCCTAGCGTTAACGATGGAGGAGGAAATTTTAAAAAAATTGAAACTTTATAAATTATTATTATAAAAAATAATAAAAATGAAAACAATTATTGTAAAAATTCATTATTCATCGATTTTTTTTCTTTTCGGAATATGATATCTTTAATTTATATTGTTTATAAAAGCAATTAAAAGTTTATCTAAATAAGTCATGAAATTTTCATTAATATTCGACCATTATTTGATTTTTGCAAGAATTTCCAATAGAATGTGTCTTTCACAGGCAAAAATGTCCCTTGCTTAATATTACGTTTGCCGTTATAAACCCTTGTAAAAATTACGTCACTCACGGACGAAAGAAAAGCAAGATTTTCTGCCAAAATTTCGAACGTGTTAGAAAGAATTTAAAAAAATTTTAAACTAATTAAAATATTTTGATTTATCCTCTCAATAATAACATAAACATTTTGCCGATAAAACTTGTTTTTATTTAGTTTGAGGCCTTTTCCCTTCGTACTATGCCGTTTTTAGCGATTTTTTGGGGTAACTACTTTTGACTAGTCTCTAAACATGTGCTCACATATGGCCCAAACATTCGTTCGGTTTCTTAGTGGTAATGTTTATACTTATTTTAGCTGTTTTCTTATAAGAAAATATTTGCTATTTATTGACCGAGCAGCCAGTGCTAATGTAGACTGAAATTTAAAAAAATCTTACACTATTAAAACAATTTTCAAGAATGTAGGTTCCTCACGTTCAGTAACTGTTATAACTCTTTTGACTATTCATGTCGGTTTCCTTCCTATTCATTTGTTCATAGTCATCTGGAATGTCAACATATTGATATCATTATTTTTTTTTTCGCATTATATATGTTATCTATTTTTGTTGTTGCTGTTGTCGAAGGTTTTCTAATGATGTAGTTATCTTGTATCTGAGAGTTGTTTGTCTGTGGTTTTGTAGCGTCAAACCACGCGGTTCGAAGAAGAATAGTTCTCTTTCATTCTTCATTTGCTCCAAAATAAAAATAACATTTTTATTCTCGGCATTAACATTATCTACATCTTAAAAAAAAACAATTTCTGTCCAAATATACAAACGTATAATAAATAATAGCCGGCTACTTGTTTCCGAGTACACCTGTCTATTAAGGCGGCTATCTAGTCCTTGTTACAGATGACTACTCAATCATGTTTATGCTTGGGCAACACCCACAGAGCCCACCTGTTGTTTATGCTGCAAATATGCTGAGAAGACTAAGTAACGTGATCATCTATTTGAACAAGGTCAGTACGCTTAAACCTTTCATCGAGATCACTTGTGATAACGTTAACACAACAGTCGGTGAGCTCAAAACAGTACCGTCTACTGGTCCTGGTTATGACGAAAAACTACGTTCATCAGCAAAGTCTCTGATTGAGATGTTGTGAGGAGCATGGAACCACCTCTTAATTGCTGTTATTCCCAGGTGCACCATGGCCCGGGGTAGTAGCACCTGTTAGAGTTCCAACTATGGGCAGAGAGTTAATTCCCAAACTGGAGTTAAAACACTATGAAAGTATAAAAATCAGTACATTTTTTTTAGAAAATCGAAAGAAAATATCAGCAATATATATATATATATATATATATATATATATATATATATATATATATACTGTAATGGTTGTTACAATGTTTTTAAATTCATAGTATCACTTCACAAAAAATGTTTCGAAGCCATCCCATTATGTTTTTGGCTTCTTCCTCAGGTGATCTTTTTAGAAATGAGAATTATCTAGTTGAAAAAGCCAGTTTATTTGTGTTGGATTTGTTATTTTTGGGTGTTAGAGGGGCTGGTCTGTATTTTGAGTTTCGTTGACCTTATTTCAGGTCTTAGGGTTAAGTGATTGTTTTTGGCAGAGTTCAGGATAGGTTAATCTATTAATCTTGAGAGGGCTGATGCTGCTGGCGCCTAGCGTGTTGTTATTTGGTTTAGGGGTTGGTAAGTGTTGTTTTGTTTTGGGGTTGGTTTCTCCTTAATTTAATGCATGTTATTTTGTATTGGGGTGTGTGCTTTTTTGTTTTTTTTGTTTTTTATAAAATATATTTTTTATAAAATGTATCTTTCATAAAAAGTATAGGGGTTGGTAGGTGTTGTTTTGTTTTTGGGTTGGTTTCTCCTTAATTTAATGTATGTTATTTTGTATTGGGGTATGTACTTTTTTTCTTATTTTTTTCTTTTTTATAAAAAATATTTTTTATAAAATATATCTTTCATAAAAAATATTTTATAATATTCGATAATATTTAAACTATTTTATAATATTACAAAATATATTTTATAATATTTAAGAAATATATTTCTTTTATAAAATCTATCCTTTATACAACATATTTTATAAATATAAAATATATTTTTTTATTTATTTATGTACTATTCTGTTGCAACTGCGTTATTTTTGTTGGTATTGTATAGGGTTTGTTTTCTTTTGGGGGATTTCTGGTTGGGGGTTTTCTGGTTGGGGTGTTTTTGTTTACTTAAATTTTAGTGAGAAATATTTGCGATGTTTGCATATTACTGCTAATTCGTCTCTACGGTTTAATAAATCGTTGCTGTTAGGGTACTGGAGAATGTGTAGTTTTTCACTTAGACAGATGTCATTAAGTGAGTTGCAAGTTCTAGTTTTTTCTAGAATTTTCCATTTTACTTTGGGTTTCTGTTTTGAATCCTTTAGCTTCCAAAAGTATGTGGAAAGGGATGTTTGGTTCGGTATAAGCTGTTTTTAAATGAGGTTAGGTGCAAGTACCAGCGCTGATATATATATATATATATATATATATATATATATATATCAGCAGTGCATCTGACTCTCTCGATCATTATCTTTACAAAAATACATCAAAGAAAGCTAATCCACAAACTGATTTCTTACAAAGGACACATATTCTATTCATACAATTCTATTGTAAAAGTCTTGTCGGCATTAAAAAGCCAGTGAGGTTGATATACCATAAACAAACCAGAACAGTAACGTCTACCAAGTTTCACTTTCAATGTTTGGGTAAACTTGTGGGATGGATTTCAGTCACTTTCCGAAGCGGCTGCATGCTATCATACCCTCTTCAGTCGGATAGCATCAAGGTTAGTTTCTTGACAATTCGAACTCGGTTCTCACAAACGGAAAGTGAACATTCTCACAACTAAGCCACACATCCAGAGCCAGTCCTGACCTGAATCTTTGATACAAAGTCCCCACTCTACTACATCTCAATTTTCGTTTATAATACTAATTTTATTGTAATCTAATTATGTGATTTAATTGGTCATATGCTACATAGTTTAACAATTAATAAGTTCCTGAGAATGACGGTAAACTGCATCCAGCAGCAAGGTCTTTGGGAGGTTGTGAGGGGCATGAAACCACCTCTTAATTGCTGTTGTTCCCAGGTCCACCCTGACACGCAGTGGTAGCCCCTGTTTGGTTCCCAGTTATGGCAAATACTTAACCCCCAAATTGGGGTAAAAACACAATGAAAATAAAAATACACCTTTATAGAATTCTATATAAATAAAAATGTACTTGTCTATTTGTTACTAGAAAACGGCGGCACCAATTATTTTGAAAATTTACTATAGCATTTTAATCGAACACGAGCGTGTTTTTATATGACTAATATTAAAAAATATTACAATATTAAAAATATATATTTTGCAAAGTCGATTAGAGCCGAACCAAAAAAACTTTCATTTTCAATACGGACGCGTTTACAGACAACTTTTTTATTTGATAGAAAACATAGGAAAACTCCACATTTAAGGTAAGCAAAATTATATATTCTAGAATTTCTGTGAGCAAATACAAAACTTATACATACATGACCTATATAAATAATTATACACGATTCTCAAATTTAGTGCACAATTCCCATTTCGTTGTTTTAGTAAATAAAATTTTTTTAACCTAAGCTTTTTTAATTATTATTTCTATTTTGGCGGACGTAAACAACAGAATCTATTCTCTTTAAAAAAAAAATATTATAATACTTTTTTCAGCGAATTATGACCAATATCCCATTTATTTCATTGGTTTAGTAAGTAAATTTCTTTATTTTTAACTTAAGCCATTTTTTATTTCTTTTTTTTGTCAGGCCTAAACGACGGACTCACTTTAAAATGTTTTTTTTTTCGTTTTTGTTTCAATGAATTATTAGCGATAAGACACTAAACTTTCATGTTAAAAAATCCGAAAAATTTATTAATTTAATTTTTCTGGGAGTGGTCATTTCGTCATACAAGTTCATAGTAAAATCAATCTCCTATTTTATTTTTACTTTTGGTAAACATCAAGGGTTAGGTCCCCTTTTTTGTTGTTTTGTCTTTTTTCAGACATACTTCTTTTTCAAAATAAGCGGAAAAATCCAAATTTCCTTTTGTTCTTTTCATATAGTCAAAAATGAAGAGACGGAACTTAAAATTTTGAAATGACGATTTTGGCCATTTTTTTTTTCAGATTCCTAATCTCAGTGTAAAAGATCTGCTTCAATTCATAACAATAATACCTCGCAGAAGGTCAAAATTAGGTCGTCGTACTCGCAGAGCGGAAGCAGTGCGACGAATAATTGCAAATGAAAGTGAGGAAGAACAGGCATCAGCGAACGAGCGAAGAAGGCAAAGAATGGTTCGGATACGTGCCGCGGAAGCATCAGAGCGACGTGCATCCAGACTTGAGGATGCACGATTGCGAGCACAGAAATCGCGTTCTGCAGCTTCAGATCTGCTTTGTTCCCAACATAATTTTCCGCATTCCTAGGATTCCAACGGATATGCCATTTCAGTTTAAGAGATTGCAACTCCCAATTCGATTGGCGTTTGCAATCGCCATCAACAAAGCTCAGGGCAAATCTTTCGAATTGTGTGGTTTAGATCTACACACGGATTGGTTTTCACATGAACAATTATATATTGCGTGCTCTAGAGTCGGCAAACCAGACAATCTCTGTATCTGCACAGACAATGGAACAACTAAAAATATTGTGTACCCACAAGTATTGGGAAATTAAATGTGCACGTTCTCTTTTTCTTTTGTTCCATTTAACCAAACGGAGCCACAGAATCGCGTGACCACGTACAGCTATTATATACATAAAAGAATTATAGAAAAATATTCATTCTTGAAAGAAAATATTACCAACAATACATTTTTAAGAAAAAATCAATACCATAACACATTTTTGAAAGAAAAACATTATTTTCAGCGAAACTATTTTGAATACAAAACTAGATATTTTCAGTTTTCAAAAATAAAAACAAAAATTTTCATTAAAATCTGACTAAATCAACCTTCTCACTATAACCAAACAAAAAATAAAAATAGCTTAAGAACCTAACTTTTTGGCATTAAATAAACCACAAAGGTTGATATACCGTAAAACAAAACTCAAACCGAAACTCAACTATAATAATTGAAAATCAAATCTAATTTATCTGAATGCAAATTAAAAATCTGTCTTAATAAATCATTCTGCTTTAAATAAATCTATGCTTTGCGTCAATTTTTGACATGAACTTGAGTTTTTTCTTGTTAAAATGATGAATAATTTTGACACATTGAACATAATGGCTAAAATGATAGTGAATTTTATTTGATGTTCTTTTAAGACTAATCAAGAGCAAAACACATTCACGGATTTGGACAAAAAAAAAAGAAAGAAACGCGAAAGACGTCAAAATCCGCATTTTGTTTTTTCATTCTTTAAAATTTAATTGTACGTAGTTTAATTTCTAAGCTATATAAGTCAGTCAGTTAAGTGCCATACGTGATACACGCTTGGACGATCATGTCTCGAAAGAGACATGCCTGACTAGGTAGAAGATTATCCTGCAGTAGGTTGCCATTGCTTTCTGCGGTACACTGGTTGCCGACCAAGGCTATAGAACCCAATCTGTCCTGTTATTTAACCCATAACTGGAAGGAAGAGACGGATTAATACCTTTCCCAAGGGTATTTGCGCGTAAGTGAATACAATGGATTCAACTGGAATTCGAACTCGGCTCCCCGGTTTCTCGTTCCGAGTCGATATCCATCCAAGATATATAAGACCAGATCGAAAAAAGCAAATGCTGATATGATAGTGAAATTCACAACGAATTCCTCAGCGTCTACAATCGCGTTTGTCTCCCGCCCCAGTCGGGTTGTTCGAGAGTAATATGCGCTGTCTTTGCAAACGTTAATAACATACATACATACATTTGGTCGGATAGCTTAGATTTTACATTCGAATTTATCTGCTGCGAATGGAAAATAGTATAACATCAACGAAGACGTTATCGTGGTATTTTAGAATGTTTCTTCAAAACAAACAAACGGAAATGGTTTGCTGGGAATTTGAGAAGGTGCTTCGCTTTTTATACCCTGATGGACACGGGGTTTGAATTTATAAAACTAAGATAAACTAGATGAAAAACATATATCTTACAATGTTTACTATAGTTTTACTCAAGGTCAGTGGGATTGGTAAAGATTAACTTAAAAAGCTGGAATACTATTTCAAGAATATCTACACGTGCGTCCTATGAAATAAAGTATGTACACACACACACACACACACACACACACACACACACACACACATATATATATATATATATATATATATTTGTTTGAACATTATTTTTAATAGATACTCGTATTTGTGTAGATACTCTGTTTTTAATTAAATTACCGGGCTGAATATTTTGAGAAATTTTCTTAGGAAAATATGTGTCATTCGGCAGGATTCGAATCTGAGATCTCTAACACCATAGGGATCACAGAGAGTTGGATATTACGAGAAATCGAAAATTTGTTTTTATAAAGCTTGATTCGGCTTCATTTAGACTTTGAAATCATTTGTCGTCGTGCGCTCTAAGACGCATCAGATCGATTTATGGCTTCCCCTAATGACATATTTTCCTAACATAAATTTCTCAAAATATTCATATTGTTTAATTAAAAACAGATTTCTACTCAAATACAGAAGGATGCTGAGGATACCATGCAGAGAACATATAAGCAACAACGAGGTTTTGAAGAGTATGAACTCGAAAAGGAAATTGATACTTGTTTTTTAATAGTTTTTAAATGAGTCAGTCAGTCAGTTAAGTGCCATGCGCGATACACGCTTTGGGCGATCATGTCTCGAAAGAGACATGACTGACTGGGCAGAAGGTTATCCCGCAGTAGGTTGCCATTGCTTTCTGCGGTAGACTGGTTGCCGACCAAGGCTATAGAACCCAATCTGTCCTATTATTTAACCCATAACTGGCGGGAAGAGACGGATTAATACCTTTCCCAAGGGTATTTGCGCGTAAGTGAATGCAAGGAATTCAACTGGAATATGAGAAACGTCGTTAAAAAGATAAACCCAGAGAAGAGCATTCATCGGATTTTGATAACGAATCTCTAAGGTCATTAGTGGAAAGCAGGTTACGGTAAAGTAGTCGGGAATTAGCAAAGATGCTAATTACATCAGAATCTACCACATTCCGATATATAGATAAGGACACTCAGCAAGTTGGGCGTTCTGCTTCCATACGCTCTTAGCAAAAAGAAATAAGCCGATTGCTGATAAATAAAAACGGCAATTATTTATGACTCAACAAAATACAGGTAAATGAAAGTATGGACGATTATGTTTTATAAAAGTACATTAAGAAATTTAAAAAAAATGACTTTCAGTATTACAACACTGCCTCCGGCGGTGAATTAGAATCTATTTATCCTACCAAGTTATTTACTAAACATATTCTACTAGCAGTATAGCCCGGCGTTGCTCGGGTGTAATGAAAGCTTTAAAACTAATCCATGGTCCTGGAGCTCAAACTCTTTGGACGTTGGCATGAAAGACTAAAAAGCAATAGCTGTTTCCAGTTAAAGCGAAACCGTAGACTGAAAGAAAAATGAATGGATGTAAGTCAAATTTTGATTTCCTGATATCGATATCAAATTTTCTGCACTATTGTAAGAATTTCAACCTTGAAACTTCTGAATATCGTTTCTTATGACTTTGTCTATGAGTGTATCAAATTTGATTAAAATCGGACCACTCCTTCTATAACCCGATTTTTTCGATTATCGATTTTTGGTATTTATCGGGAGATCCCTCGACACAAAACTTAGCTAAGAACACTCGCAGACCCTTATAGTACAACAGTGTAAATTTTCAAGAAAGTCGGCTCAGCCGTTTCAGAGTTTATATGTAACGAACACAAAGACACACACACAGACAAAGTTCCATTTATAAATAAGTTTAGATATGCAAGAAACCATTCTGGTACAAGGCATCAGATGAGAGACACTCAGTGAGAATTTAGCTCACAAAAGTCCAAATGGCTTACTATTCATACGAGCCAATTAATTTTATTTTATTGCTTCTCTCGAACTGGACTCGAGTTGGAGGTCCAGTTAAATTCCTTGCATTCATTTACGCACTAATACCCTTGGTAAATATATTAATCCGTCTCTATCCTTTATTTATGGGTTAAATAATAGGACATTGGGTTCTTTAGCCTTGGCTGGCAACCAGCCTACCGCAAAAGCAATTTCAACCTACTAATCTTCAGCCCAGTTAATCATGTCTTCAAAAAGACATGATCGCCCAAAGCGTGTATCACGTATGGCACTTAACTGATTATGAGTGTGCAAAATGTAGACATTTCTTTCGTCGATACGTTATTCTGACATTAGATTGCTTAATGAATCTAAGTTAGGAGATGTAATATTAATTGTGGGACATTGAAGCCTAGAAAACACAACCGTAAACGCCCATATATTTGTTTAAATCTCCATGAAAAAAATGAGTCATATACGGAGTCAAGAAAGAATAGAAAACGTCTGTATTACTGAAATAGTGACTGGCAATCATCAAATGTTTTTAACCTCATGTGTCGCTTATTCAGCATTCATGTTTCAAAGCTTGTTTGTAGCGACGTGTAGTCTATTGTATATTACCGCAGGGTTTCACATCATGAAGTACTTACTAAACACACGCACGCACACACAATAGCCTGAATTTACGGACGAAAATTTAGGAAGGGATTCTATGACTGCTGCAGGTCTGCCTGTGGCTGGCGGCGCTCACAGGATAAAAGACAAGTTCTTCCACGGTGGTTTCTTACATATAGAATATTTTTTGTTTTGACATTTTATTAATTAAACTGCGCCATATCCAATACAAAAAGAGTTTACTAAAATTGGCTGACGAAAACATTGGTTTTCAAGATCTTCCATGGTGTTTTTTTTTTTTTTTACAAATAGAATGCTTTTTATTTTGGCATTTTATAAATTAAACTGTGTCAGATTTGACTATTTAATACAAAAAATTGTTTAATAAAATCGGCTGATGAAAACATTGATTTTCAATTTCTTCCACGGTGGTTTCAGAAGAAAGATAAATGTAATTCATATTCTTACTCTGAAGAATTAATAATAATTTCAAGACTTTCAAATGCAAAATACTTCAAACTGCAAAGTATAGAGTGTGATGGATAAATTGTTATATTTTTTATTTCAAAATTGCGCGTTGTTTGTTTCCGATTTTTTTCTTACTGCCGAATTGGGTGGGAGTCTGAGAGAAAGAGCATCGTAACTCTTAGAAGTGGGGTAGAGATGTTGTGAAAAGTTAGATTTTTTGGTGTCATTTTATGAAATATTTGACTGTATACAATTGTATTATGACATGTCAACAATTGTATCAAAAGTGCTTACAGAATGGTTACAAATTTAATTAATATTATTATATGTTATTGTTCCTTTAATAGGTGTTATCATAATTTAAAAATGGAAATGTATTAAGATATACGTCAAACATATGTAGACCATATAGTAGGTAATATAGTAGGTAATATAGTAGGTAATATATCAGTTAACTGAAACAAAGTAATTATCAGAGGATGGGAGAATCAATATCATAATATAGGGATTGGAGCTTGATTGTAGGATCTAGTTATATTATAATAGAAAACATATTAACTATAGTTTAGGGTCTATATAAGACAATGATGGCAGATGGAAGTTGTTTGTTGCATTTGTTTAACAGTTTTAATTTAGGAAATTTAATAATTTGAAATTTTCCTGTAACCATAGAAAACATGGCTCATGTTAAGATTTACAAGTTCTAGTTTTTTTTTAATATTTTACATTTTACAGTTGGGGTGATATTGATTTCTTTTAATTGCCAGTAGTATATAAAAAGTGATGTGCTATTGTTGCAGGCCTTATTAACAGATCAAATGTGCTAATACCAATAAATTTTAAAAGGAATCTTGGTACTTCTGATGTAAAATTTTTTAACTATTGAATTTTTTATAGTAGAAATAGTGCATTGGTAGACTATAGAGTCAGTTAGATATCTCTTTTGTAAGAAACACATAATCAGTTTTTGACAATTGCAAGTATTGGCATTATTGTCTTTAATGTTTTTAGGATGGTGTTGATTACTTGGGTTGTTATATCAGTTCTGGTTCCCTCACTGTACATCTTAAGATTCTTGAAAACATCCAAAGAAGGATCTATAATGTAATCAATCCTAACTTCACTCTGCCAGAAATCTGGAAACGACATGCTATACTCCTTGGTATTCGCACCGGAAGCTTAAATGCAAACATTTCAGAATGCTTGCTGTCAATCTGTGGACAGTGCAGAGAATTAGGAAAGTGTTGGGTGATTTGGAGTGATTATTAGTGATGACGACTTTATGCCTCCATTCATCTTCTCCCAGTACTTCAGACACAACACAATGGTCTAGATCAAGTGCCTTGAGTGCTGCCCTGGGTCAAGAGGTCGGCTTCTGGAAAACCCTATATCTGGTAAAAGAAGTCTACACCATGCCACACAAGCAGGAGAACCCAGTCATGGCTGTCAGAACATTGCTGTAACTACATCACTTGTTACAAATGGTTACTTAATTCCCTCGACTGCAACTCTTTGATTATTATGTGTAGGGCACAGTTGAGCTAAAGACTACCAAAGCTTCTTGTAATACCTAAGATGAACATTTCAAGTTAATTTCTAATTGTATTGCAAATCGTCCGATGAGGTTTAATCTTAGCTTTTTATCGTCAATCCTCTCTGGTATTCGATCGGATATTATCAACCCTTCATCTTGAGGACGATACAAAGCAAAGACGAATATGATGCTAAGGATGAGTGCCATACTGGAAATTAGGGTCCTCGTTTTTGTGTCCTTGCCCCAAGGAAACACACCTTTGATGTAAATACCATGTACTTGACCGTGATAATGTATGTAGTAATATTTTGTTATAATTAGGGAGTAACCAAGGATTGTGAGCTCCTGCAATTGAATTGAGGTAATGATATCCGTTTCTAATAGCTTCTTGTGATACCTAAGATGACTTGAAAACAAGGATTATGGCAGTATTCGCCAACTTAAACAAAGAGATTGTCCAGGAGAGTTGCAGAGAATTCCCAAGTCCTTAGTTGAAGCCAATGGCGATTCTATTGAAATAAAGATATTTTTGTCTAATTTTGGTAAATATATCTGTTAAAATGAGATATCAGTGTAATTTTCATTTTTGAAAAGGTTTAGTTTGAAGAAGAATGAGTTCCACTTCTGCAAAGTTGGGAAGTAGACCCTTTACCGTATTTAAATTATTCAGACTATTGTCCTCATCTTTGTTGCTATTTGTACGACGTTTCGGCCGTTGTACGCTCCAGTCTTCTTCAGATCCTAAGAATTTCGAACCGAAATCTTTATTACAATCACTGGGGTATATCGTTCCCATTCCTCGCGTAGTAATGCCTCGACTGGAAGTCATGAGTTATCTCCATCTACACCCGCAAGTGGTAAACAAGTCACTTGCTCGTCCTTGTATCACTGAGTTGGCTTAGTCTTAACCGGCCCAGAGATTGAACTTACTGTTAATATATCAAAGCCACAGCCAATGAATTATTCCTTTAAGATATTGTTTCGCGGGCAACAGAGAGATGTAAATAAATAAATGAATAAATAAATAGAAACACACTTGACCAGGAAATGAACTTGATTAAATTTCATGTTGACAGCCTAATTTGTACCAACAATTCATGTGAGGACATTTCTACAGCTACTTGGTGTACCCAAGAGTAAGGCATGTCATATTTGAGGTAGACTGATAAAAGCCCTCGCTATTCTATTAATGCATACGAAAAACATTCACGCACATGTGCAACTATTATCCATTCACCAGGCTGCGGTAGCAAAACGCCTCAAAGCTATTTCTAAGTGATCGTGATTTAGAACAATTTTCATGTCAGCATTAATGACCGATGAGCAGAACCATTTAATGACTGTAATCTATCGTATTCTAGATAGCAACCTAACGTTTTAATGCACTCGTTTAACCTGTGACCAAATGTCGGCGTTTTGCCCTGTTCACGCACAGATCTGACAGATTTTTGGCTTCTGAAACAATAGAAAAACTTTAAAATGAACAATAGCACAAAGTAGGTTTATAACAACAAAAATCTTTTCTATTATAATAATGACCGTAATATATATATATATATATATATATATATATATATATATATATATATATATATATGTTCCTTCTGTCAAGCTCTCAGAGAGACAGACAATAGCGAGGTAACGACGGCTTAATTCATTCTCTTTATTACTAGTTATTAACTTTTACTATCAGTTATGAAAGCGCTTGCCGCGTGTTTGCTCTTTACCACTTCCCTATTATTTTATCTTTTTGTAATAATTACGTCGTCGAATTAGTGAATATATATATATATATATATATATATATATATATAGATAGATAGATAGATAGATAGATAGATAGATAGATAGATAGTTCACTCTTTTTATTAGTGTGGCATTTTTAAAATCGAAATTGTGGTTGAATTTATTTCTGTGAATCACTAATGCATTTGTTAGATTATTATTAGTGATGTCTCTTTTGTGTTCATATGTACATTTTTTTAGATTTCTACTTGTTTCTCCGATGTACATGGAGGAACAATCCCGGCAATTTATTCGGTATACACCTGCTTGTTCGTCAGTTTGTTTTCGGTTATTTTTAGATCTGATAATGTCCATAATAGTTTTCGAAGTAGTTGTTACTATGTATGTGTGTTTTATATGAGTTATATTGTTTTGGATATTAGATTCAATGGAGTTGGTTGGTAGTATGATGTATTTGTTATATATATATATATATATATATATATATATATATATCCTCTCTATTATAATAAAGACCGTTATATATATATATATATATATATATATATGTGTGTGTGTGTGTGTGTGTGTGCGTGGAATCCTCTAAAATATTTTGCCGTCATTTCGGACAGCAGGCGTACACTCGTCAATAGCATAAACAGTTATGACGGCTTTGCGGTTTGAAATATCTTTCAAAAGTAGTTGGTAGATTATTTTTTTTTTTTTTTTTTTGCCCGACGTTATATAATATATGTACAAGAGGTTATGGTATATGATGATTAATGGATTAAAGGATTCGATTTGCTTTGCAGGTTAGAGGATTGTAAAAGGCATAATCGAATTAATTTGATTTATCAGCAACAGAACTTGTATTAGAAGTAATTATACGAAACTCATTGAAACTAAGTAGAATCCTGAGACTTATCGTAATAACAATTTATGCTCTCATATGATTAATATACATTTTTGCTAACAAAGACGGCGAATTCAAATTACCGCATTTTTTTTAAATTGAGGTTCAATAAGTACAAGGCTGGGGATCATTCGAGATAGAATGGTACAAATTAAGAAGCACAATTTATGCTGATTGGTAAGGAAGATATATGGTTAACCCTGAATTTGAAAAGGTTAAGATTGTAGTTATCAGTAAACATACCCTTATAAGTCCGTTCTACAGATCAGTTGATCTCGGGTAGAAGCTGTTAGGGCGCGCTCCACCTTTGAAGTATAATGAACTGTTCCAGGCACTATATATGGTGGTAGTGCCGTAAGGACTAGAGACGTCTGCGAAACGATTTACAGATCAGTACTGATTACGAGTCAGTCGTGTATTTC
This sequence comes from Ascarosepion bandense, assembly GCA_037127315.1. Taxonomy (NCBI): domain Eukaryota; kingdom Metazoa; phylum Mollusca; class Cephalopoda; order Sepiida; family Sepiidae; genus Ascarosepion; species Ascarosepion bandense. The sequence goes on from JBBBDQ010000189.1 coordinate 234,897, forward strand.
CGGTTGTAAACCGGAATTGATTCATTGCACTCTACCACGTACAGAGACGTACATATTAATACCTTGTTTTCCTGTATTACACTAACCAATTTTGTAACTACCTTTCTTCCGTAATACATTTTATTATAATTATATTTCTGTTGTTTCCTTGTTATTACCTGCACAACTCAACAGAAGCTGATCAAATGAAAGCAAAGGAATACGGAGAGAATGAGTATGGATTGCTACAATGCAAAGCAATGGCGAGTCGTAGCCCTGAAAGTTAGAACTGGTAGAATCAAGAAATGTACTTAATCTGAGATATTTCCATGGAAGTGGCCATAAAGCAGTAAGAGGCTTGCTACATCTCGTCTGTGGGAGAGGAGTTGTAAGGTGAAAAATAATTTGTCACTCACAGGAACGCAGAGGCCCTTTTGGACTGTCGATACTGAAAGGGGAAGACTAGGCAGCTCCCACACATTTTCTATCCGGTCATTAAGATCACATGGCCCCGTGGATTGTCATAAATGGTTCGGTTCGAAATTCCTAGCACCTGAAGAAGGCAGGAGCCTACAACGGCCGAAACGTCGTACAAACGACAACAAAGATAGTCCGAATAATGTAAATGGTTTATTGATGTAATAAAAAACTCAAATGTTAAAGAAATATCAGTCAGTTTTGTGCTATACGTGATCCACTTTTAACCGATCATGTCTCAAAAAAGATATTAGACATAACTGACAGGGCAAAAGATTTTCCCGCAGTAGGTGGCTATTACTTTCTGCGGTAGATTGGTTACCATTCAAATCTATAGAACCTAATCTGTCCCGCTATTTAACACATATCTGGAAGGAGAAGCGATTCATACTTTTCTTAAAGGCATTTGCTCGTATGTGAATGCAACGCATTCAACTGAAATTTGAACTCGGCTCTACGATTTCTCTTCCATATCCACTGCAACAAAACCCACATTCTCTAAATATGCCCCACCCCAAAAAAAAAATATATATATATTATTGAATTTATCGCATTGTTGTTAGCAAAGTGTCCAAACACAATGTTTCACATTTTTGAAAACCTTACGCTAATCATGTGGAATAATTTCGAGTTTTTTTTTTATGAAATGATATGAATAAGTTATGTTTTAAAAAAATATATTATCTGGAAATGTCTTAACGTGTAAGCAATTTTGAAACAAAACTATTTTTTGGTTTCAAATGCAATTTATTGTATAACTTAATTGGATGGATCTCTAGCAAACACTTGGTTCTTATCTTTTTCGAGTAGCAAGTAAATTGCAAAAATTTGAAATGACTTACAAGATTGGGAAATTAACCTATAAACTTCGACTAGTGTAAATTCATTGGAAGTAGGCACTAAAAATAAATAACCCTGGCCGAGGTGGCAGCACCTCTCAGTGTCCCAGATATAATCAAATAGTTAACTACTAAATTGGGGGTTAATCCTGGTTATGACGATAAACTGCATCCAGTAGCAAGGCCTCTAAATGGAAAGGTTTGTGAGGAGCGTAGATCGTCATATTAATGGCTGTTGTTTTCAGGTCCAACATGACCCGGGGTGGTAGTACCACTTAGGGTGCTAGCTATGGGCAAATAGTTAATCCCAAACTGATTTCGAAATACTATAAAAATATAAAAATAGACTTGAATAATACAAATCCCAGCAATACGTTGCGTAGAAAAAATCTTGCCAGCAATGTTTTTGAAGAAAGAAATATTGCCAGCAATACACCTTTTTAGAATAATATTACCAGCAATAAACTTTTTAAGAAAAAATTTACCAGTAATACATCTGACTAGACAGAAATTTATTTGCAAAAATTACGATTTTTGAAGAAAATAGAAGAAAAAAATATTACCAGCAATATATTTTTGAAGAAAAATGTTAACAGTAATACATCTGACTGTCGGCAGAAACTTCTTTGCAAAAATATGTCAAGGAAAACCTGATCTATGTCTGATTTTTTACAAAGAATACATATCCTATTCATACGAATCTATTGAAAAAAACTTTGTCGGCATTAAATAACCAACTGAGGTTGATATGCTGTAAAAATAAAAATGAATAAACCAAACCAATCAAACATAAATATCTTTATAATCAGAGCTGGTAAGTACTACACCCACCAGACTGTAGGATTGCATGCCTGATTGGGGGCCTCGAGTAGTGATTTGTGAACCTCGCTATTTTATCAAAAATTTCTTTTTTCTACCTATACTTTCATACGTTATGAATTAAACTTAGCCCAAATGACTATTAAAGGATGAAATATTTTCGGCCATTTTGACGTCATCCTCAGGTCAACTATATTTTCGTCCAAACTCCTGAACTTATGCTCATGCTCTTTAGAAAAAAATAACTATATAAAATTCTCTATTTGTTTTATTAATAATGTGAAATGTGATAAAATTATTCAACTTTTTAAGAAGAAAAATTTCAAGCTGATTTTATAAATTGTCGTATAACATTGTTGATTTATTTTAGTTGGAAACAATCTAAGATGGCATGTCTTTAATTTGCATTTAGACACTATGTATTCATTTTCAACTGTTCTAGTTGAATTGTTTGCCTAAAACGAAGGGCTTGTATCATAGATTCGGAGGGGTACTGTATCACAGAATCGAATGGGGACGAGATCTTTTCACCACCTTTAGACGTGTGGCCGAGTCGTTAAAACGTTCATTTTCCGATCGCGAGGACCGAATTAGATTTGTCAAAACGGTAATCTTGATACTCTCCGCCCGAGGAGACGATGGCAGCATGAGACATCTTTGGAAAATGAGCGAAATCCATACCACAAGTTTCCAAGATTTGTAAGAGGGATTTTTCGAGTTAAATTGTTCACTGCATTCTATTATTTTATATAATTCAGCCAGTCAGTTAAGTGCCATACGTGATACATGCAATAAGAAATATGGAATAACTTTATTTTGCCATCCATTCACTTAAACTAAGTCCAGCAGTGGTAGTAAAGGGGAAAATATATAAAGAATTATAAGGTAAAAGGGAAAGACGAGATACACGTTCATTTACGTCCTGAAAGAACATAGGACATAAAATGATGTTTACTGGGTGCTTAAAAATAATCTGCCGATCAACACTAGATAAATTATATGTAAAAGCAGTGTAACATTCATTGATATTTACTAAACTTAGGTTATTACGCTACTAAGGGAAATGAAAAAGGAAGATTTCGTTGTGTTAGTCATTCAAGTATGGAGGATGCTTATGCCTTGGAATACTTCAGTTGAAATATTTACTTTTTACTTAGGTTTGCACATCATCCTCTGACATCGATGGAAAAATTTAGTTATTTTAGCGCCTTAGCAGATGGCGCAGTTTTGGTAGCAAATGCAGAAAGAAAACTAAAAGATGTTCAACAGAATGTAGTAAAGGAAAGCGAGAGGAAATGGCTAATCATCAATTGCAATAAGACATAATGAATAGTTGTTAACAGAAGACAAGCCCAACAGAAAACCTACATATTGGAAATACCAAAATCAAATAAGTACAATTTAAAGAACATTAAATTTTTTCGAAACTAAAACATAATTCTGAACTATTATTACTCTTATATGACAATGAATGCTGCACAATTTCTTTGCAAATGAAGAAATTTGAAGCAGCAGAAATATGTTTCTACCGAAGGATGCTTAATAATTCGATGAGCCAAACATATGAACGACCAAAGACTTTTACAAAAAAGTGGAAACAAAAAGGACACTGATACTAAACATCAGAAAGAGACAAGTGAAATGTCTCGACCACATAATAAAAAAAAGAGGTCTAGGAAAATTTTATAATCGCAGGACAGTTTCAGGCAATAAAGACAGAAGAAAACAGCGCATCAGTTATCTAGCGAACTTGATTAAATGGATGGTAGAATAGAGTTTAGGTAAGATAAGAAAATAACAAAAGTTATTAAGAGTAACAAAGAACAGGAAATTTTGGTGAGCCATGATCATGAAGGTTCTGAAGGTACACACCAAACCAAAGAACATAGAAAAAGAAGCACTCGACTAGAATATCACTTTTCTAATTTTCTTTGGATAACTAAATATAATCCACGAATTGATAAAACTCCGTATCCTTTATTCATATAAATATATATATATTGTTTGTATTCAAAATAGTTATTAATTTTGTACAAATAAGTTCATAGTTAAGTTAACATGACAAAGAATGTGGGTTACTTTATCAGCGATTGAACTATTAACTACGGATTAGTGAAGCAGACATATTCTTGAAAATGGAAATTCTTACCTTCATCCACATAAAAGAAGCAGTCACTTTGGTGTCGTGTCTGTAGTTGTAGAATACTTATTATTCAAGTGGTTTAAATAGCCTAGCGAAAAGATGAGTGCGGAGACGTTGGAAATTTAGCACTTAAAAATCACTGAGCCATGAAGACTTTAGAGAACCTTGTAAGAAGTTATTGGAGCGGATTGAACAAGTCTGGAGAAAATGAAATTATAACAAAAAGATTATTCGATCATTAAGGATATCCATGGATCAACATGTTCGCTTTGTCAAACACTTGGCATAATGAAAAGGACAATGTCTAGAATTAGACACGCTCAATATAAGTTAGTTCGAAGCTAACTTACATCCTTTATTAACTCTGACCAAAATGTTTAGAAGAAATAAAATATCCGCAGATTAGTACATATGCTAATATCCGTGTCAGGCTCAACAGAAGAAACAATTCTCTTATACGGGTCAAGCAAATGGACATAACACAATCACTAGCAAAAAAACAAGCTAACATGTAATAAAAAAAAGAAAAGAAAAGAAAAAAAAACAAAAACAAATTGAACGTACAGTCGATACTTGTGTGTAGAGCTAAATGTCAACATATGCCGGATAAAAGACTTTATGGGAATGGAGTAAAGATTTACGGATACACTGTGAAAGTCGTGTTGTTTTTAGGGGTCATTGTTTGAGAAGTAAGCAAGCAAGTTGTTCATTTGCTAATACTATGAGATACAAATTAGGGGAAAAGATCAAGAGGCAAACCAGCAAGAAACAACAAACTGGATAAATCTAAGCATGAAAGAAATGGATGGAAAGAAGTGGTCAGAAGTATTCATTTTAGAACGATTAC
>JBBBDQ010000189.1:242500-245000 GCA_037127315.1 Ascarosepion bandense
AGATAGATAGATAGATAGATAGATAGATAGATCTATGAGCAATCTGAGATAGATATATCTATGAGCAATCCGAGATAGATAGATAGATATATCTATGAGCAATCCGAGATAGATAGATAGATATATCTATGAGCAATCCGAGATAGATAGATAGATATATCTATGAGCAATCCGAGATAGATAGATAGATATATCTATGAGCAATCCGAGATAGATAGATAGATATATCTATGAGCAATCCGAGATAGATAGATATATCTATGAGCAATCCGAGATAGATAGATATATCTATGAGCAATCCGAGATAGATAGATAGATAGATATATCTATGAGCAATCCGAGATAGATAGATAGATATATCTATGAGCAATCCGAGATAGATAGATAGATATATCTATGAGCAATCCGAGATAGATAGATAGATATATCTATGAGCAATCCGAGATAGATAGATAGATATATCTATGAGCAATCCGAGATAGATAGATAGATAGATACATCTATGAGCAATCCGAGATAGATAGATAGATATATCTATGAGCAATCCGAGATAGATAGATAGATAGATAGATAGATAGATAGATAGATATATCTATGAGCAATCCGAGATAGATAGATAGATATATCTATGAGCAATCCGAGATAGATAGATAGATATATCTATGAGCAATCCGAGATAGATAGATAGATATATCTATGAGCAATCCGAGATACATAGATATATCTATGAGCAATCCGAGATAGATAGATAGATAGATATATCTATGAGCAATCCGAGATAGATAGATAGATATATCTATGAGCAATCCGAGATAGATAGATAGATATATCTATGAGCAATCCGAGATAGATAGATAGATATATCTATGAGCAATCCGAGATAGATAGATAGATATATCTATGAGCAATCCGAGATAGATAGATAGATATATCTATGAGCAATCCGAGATAGATAGATAGATATATCTATGAGCAATCCGAGATAGATAGATAGATACATCTATGAGCAATCCGAGATAGATAGATAGATACATCTATGAGCAATCCGAGATAGATAGATATATCTATGAGCAATCCGAGATAGATAGATAGATAGATAGATAGATAGATAGATAGATATATCTATGAGCAATCCGAGATAGATAGATAGATATATCTATGAGCAATCCGAGATAGATAGATAGATAGATATATCTATGAGCAATCCGAGATAGATAGATAGATATATCTATGAGCCATCCGAGATATGTAGATAGATAGATATATCTATGAGCAATCCGAGATAGATAGATAGATATATCTATGAGCAATCCGAGATAGATAGATAGATATATCTGTGAGCAATCCGAGATAGATAGATAGATAGATATATCTATGAGCAATCCGAGATAGATAGATGGATATAACTATGAGCAATCCGAGATAGATAGATAGATGGATATAACTATGAGCAATCCGATATAGATTTATCTATGAGCAATCCGAGATAGATAGATAGATAGAGAGATAGATATATCTATGAGCAATCCGACATAGATAGATAGATAGAGAGATATATCTATGAGCAATCCGAGATAGATAGATAGATATATATATGAGCAATCCGAGATAGATAGATAGATAGATATATCTATGAGCAATCCGAGATAGATAGATAGATAGATAGATATATCTATGAGCAATCCGAGATAGATAGATAGATATATCTATGAGCAATCCGAGATAGATAGATAGATACATCTATGAGCAATCCGAGATAGATAGATAGATATATCTATGAGCAATCCGAAATAGATAGATAGATAGATAGATATATCTATGAGCAATCCGAGATAGATAGATAGATATATCTATGAGCAATCCGAGATAGATAGATAGATGGATATAACTATGAGCAATCCGAGATAGATAGATAGATGGATATAACTATGAGCAATCCGATATAGATTTATCTATGAGCAATCCGAGATAGATAGATAGATAGATAGATAGATAGATATATCTATGAGCAATCCGAGATAGATAGATAGATATATCTATGAGCAATCCGAGATAGATAGATAGATATATCTATGAGCAATCCGAGATAGATAGATAGATATATCTATGAGCAATCCGAGATAGATAGATAGATAGATATATCTATGAGCAATCCGAGATAGATAGATAGATATATCTATGAGCAATCCGAGATAGATAGATAGATATATCTATGAGCAATCCGAAATAGATAGATAGATAGATAGATATATCTATGAGCAATCCGAGATAGATAGATAGATATATCTATGAGCAATCCGAGATAGATAGATAGATGGACATAACTATGAGCAATCCGAGATAGATAGATAGATGGATATAACTATGAGCAATCCGATATAGATTTATCTATGAGCAATCCGAGATAGATAGATAGATAGATAGATAGATAGATCTATGAGCAATCTGAGATAGATATATCTATGAGCAATCCGAGATAGATAGATAGATATATCTATGA